>BQNB010137532.1:0-17836 GCA_026074375.1 Tanacetum coccineum
TTACGTATTACAAGTCACATGTTTGTCATTACCAAAACATAAAGAGATCGTATAGATTAAATATCATAATATTTACACTAACAATATGGGTTTTTTTGTATGGAAAGGCTTACGGTTGATCATTCTACAATCTTTCACCAGAAGTAACACTCCAACAGGGCAGCTGAAGCACACATACATGACCGTAACGACGTAATAGACATGTGTGTTCGATCACATCCCATTCGAATTTAACCAACAGTTAGGATGAAGAATGAAATAGGGTAGGAACCTTCTAACTTTCACCAATAGTAATAAACTAGCGAGGCAGCTGAGACATGCATACATGGCCGTAATGACGGAATAGACATGCACGCTCGATCACATCCTCATTTGCGTAAAACCCATGATTAATCATTAGGTGAGATGGAAGTAAATTGTAGTTTAATAAAAATCAAGAAACAAATAGATTAAGATTAATATACAAGTTGCTAGACAATTTTTCCTGACTGTTATCATGATAAAGACACGACTATTTACAATGTCTTGATCATAGATAAAAAACAACAACCTAAGTTGGCGTTCCCGTAATGGTCAACTTCCCAATCATCCCAAAACTTTACATACTCTACAAGGCAAGTGGCGATATCTTCCACTTTGTATAATACTTTACAACGTTGATTCTTGTTTTGTATCAACGAATAATCGATCCTTCGTGTAATTCCTTCGGTAATGCTCTTTGCTAAACGATTATCTTCAAATCTTCCTTCTCTTTCTTTTTTGTTACAATTTTTCTCATTTTTTTGATTTTTTTCACAATCTAACTATAAATGAAACTCGGAGTAGTTTCACCATCATCACGATCATAATAATTCCGGATAATTCTTTTGATAGTTCCTTCGTTCTTCGGACTCACCATTAATTGTGATGGTAGTAAAATCACATGAGTTTTGACTATAATATACATTCCCATTTGCAATGTGTAAATTTCCAACCGCACCAAAGATAGAAAATGACACAAGACTCGGGAAATACAAACTTTACACTTTTAAGCAACTAGCAACTATAAATTAAACTTAATCTAACAGGGTAGGTTAAGGTGTAAGGGTGTAACGAAACAAATAGTTGGTGTAAATTCCTAAAGGATTGGCTCTACGGGTTGTTCTAGTGGATCATCACTCTAAAGATGAGAGTGGAAAAGGGTTTAAACGGGTGGTTAACTAACCGGTGTAGTTAGTCAATAAGCAACATGGAAAGGCGATTTGGGTGTAATCCTAAAATTTACCAATTTAAACAAGTTACTCCAATTAAATCCATAATACTCATCATTGTGGTCTCGAGTGATATACCAAGCCAAGTTCTAAAGTTTACAATATCACCAACACACTCATATTTTGTGGAATTTGGGTAAACATTTGGAAACGGATAGGCTGAATCCTCATAATATCTAACAAGGGTTATTGTGTGCGGGTTATGTAACATGCATTTTCACAAAAGTATGCTTGAATTTTTTTTAAATTTGAGCATAATTTAAGCATTTTAGTGTGAAAAATAAGACAAGTAAACATTTTAATTCCATCCCTCCACTTGAATTATACAACGTCCTCGTTGTATATATAAAACATTATATACGAGAATTTAAAAAGAATTAGAATGAGAAACTCCCCTGATATTTGCTCGGTAGATTCTCCAAGTTGTGTTTATGAGAAAGATTGTGTACTGAAAAAGCATCTGAATCCTAGCACGAACATCACACACACAGAATTTTAGAAAATATGCATTCCACCAACTTTGTCGATATTTCTTTCACGAGGTCCTGTATTAAACATAGAAAAAACATGTGCATTCCTATCTTGGTACCTACGGTTAATTTAAACTAAACTAAACAAACTAAGGGTTGTCTCTCGGGAATCACTTTTATTTACAACAAAGTCTTTAAGTTAGACTTGTCTTCAGCTTCACTTTCATTCCATCTCATGCACGCGAATGTGCCCGCATGTGAACCATTCTTCCGTCTTCGCATTTCAAATGTAATCGGGTCATAGATTCAAAACTCCTTTCTTGAATCCCTTAAGCTTTTGGTATGCATGCGAGATTCCATTCTTCTCATCTTTCTCACTTACCTTCAGTAATGGTAGGATTTTGTTGCATTGCTCATTAGTGTGGCGTTTAAACCTCGGATGTGATCGTACCATTTGGTAAGTTACTTCATCATCACCATTATAAATGGTAATTATTCCATCGAACCGTCTTGCTTTAATTCCAACTTCTCTTAAGAACGGTTCGCCAACAATAACATCGCCCATTCCTTCATCACGATAAGCATCCATATCTTCCAAAACTACAAAGTCAGTCACAACAGAAAAGGTTACAACAAAAATAGGCACATTCATTAAGGCTCCTACAACATTATCCTTTTTGTACACCATCTTTTCTTTCATTATAGAGTTATGAAACTTTTTGGACATCACATTGACGTACAAAAATGAGAAGAATTTGACGTGTGTAAATTCAAATCCTATCATGCATGAAAACTTTAAGTTGTGGGCATAGTCTATGTGGATTTTCTAATCATCGTCGCAATAACTAGGGTAATCATCAATTCCAGTATCAAGATCTCCATCCTTAGTTCTAAATTCCTCAATTACCGCACCTTCCTCAATAGTGGGCATCAAATCATCTCCTTGATTTCTCCTAAGCTCAAATGGTTCATTTAGATCATTTAATTCAATTTAATCTTCCAAGAAAGGGTCTAATGATCTATTTAACACCAGAGTTTCTCCCATAAGTCTAGCTTCTAAATCAAGTTCCATTCTTTCTCTCAAACTTAGCATGTAGACCCTCTTAATTAAACTACTAGTAGGATTAACACTTATGAAAACAATCTTTTCTTCCCCGACCCTTAAAGTAATCTTTCTTTTGTAAACATCAATCTTAGCACGGACGGTAGACAAAAATGGTCTTCCGAGGATCAAGGGCACTTTGATATCCTCGGTCATATCAAGAATTATAAAGTCTACTGGGAAAGTAAATTTACCAATTCCTACTAGTACGTTTTCAGATATTCCTTTTGGATATATCACAGTTCTGTCTACTAATTTCACTGTCAACCTAGTGTGAGCTAATTCGCCTAATCCTAAGTTAAGGTAGGTCAATAGAGGCATTACACTAACGCTAGCTCCTAAGTAAACAAGGGCATTGTCAAAAAAACATTATTAATATAGTAAGGTGAAGTGAAACTCCCTGGGTCTTTCTCCTTTCGGGGTATGGTGTCATTGATATGTGAAGCTCCACAAGCTTCCGTAAATTTTGGTCTATAATTCACGTCTTCTTCTTCACAGTAATGATTATCCAAATGACTTGGAAAAGAAACAGTCGTTTATCTTGACGTGTAAAACATCGTATTGTTCTGTCTAGTGGATACGCTATTGTGAGGAAACCAATACGAGCGTATCGAGCTTGCATCACTTCAATAATGGTTGAAATTGCTTGACATTGTCGTCCTCCGGCTTTGTTTTAGTTAGCTTAAGTTCCAGAATGCGCGCCTTTTGCTAATATTCACCAAGTACTTCATAATTACTGCAATTCTCATATATAAATGATTAAGTAACAATTATTTGCAATAACTATACAAAATGGGTTAATAACATGGGATAAATGATGCTATAAAATAGACGTTATTTGATGTCATCAAATATCCTCCCAGTTGAATCCTACTTGTCCTCAAGTAGCCTTTAGAAGTTTATAAAAATGTATCCCTAAGGATATTTTCCGTTAAAGCATTTATTTGATCTATTACACGTACACAACCAAACACCTCACAAAATAAGAAGATGAAAACACTCAAATCACTCATGTAATCTATGTGGTAACATGAAACTAATTTGCACAATTGCTCGGTCATGACGAGTATTCTATCATAAGCTTGGCAAGGATACACATCTCCACCACTAAATCCAAGGAGAACAAGTTTATAAAGGTAAATATGGGTTTTAGACATATTATATTTGTTTCTCTCCCAAATATCATATTCATAATTTCTTATTTCAATATAATCTTCATTGGGTCCAAGTGAGTACTGAATAGCTTCAAACTTTTCTGCTTTGCACCTTCTTTTGTTAGATTGCTCATCGATAGAATTGGATGTATTGCTATATTTGGGCTTTGTATGACTTTGTTTTTCGATATCAGGCACTTTATAGGCTTTGAAGAATGAATTAGTAGCAGTGTTGGACGGGTTTTCTTATTTAGATTCCTTAAATTCATTATTGTTTAAAATACAATTATCTACGTATCTCTTATTCCACTTTCCATTCATCCATGAGTGAAATATCACCTTTTGAGTCCTTCCATCCACTTTCTTATGGTTTTTGAATGATGTGTTTACGTTTGATAAGAATTCAAGTGGATCAATCCCCCAATTCTCTCCTTCGTCCAACATTTCATCTTCTCTATCGTATGATTCCAGATAGAATCTACAGAAGAATTTCTCAATAAGTTCATCCCAAGTGGTGACTTTTCCATCTCCTTTACTAATCTACCATTCTTTAGCATCATCGGCCAATGAGAGAGAAAAGATTTTCATTCGTAGTTGATGGGAATCCACGCCAGGAACGTAGATCAAATCAACCATTTTAAGTACCTTAGCAATGTGATCTACCACGTCTTCATTGTACGTTTCGTGATATATGTTCTTTCTTAATTCCACCAAAAATTCCTTGCTGAGTTCAATGTTTATGTCGTTACTGGTGATAGAAAGATTTGATTCAGTTAGAGCTTTTTCCATGTTATCAAATAGAATTGGTTCAGCCATGACTTCTTGTAGTTCCTTCTTCAATCAACTAGCTCTGATAAGTTCTTCCTGTAACAAGGGTAAAAATATCAGCAGGATTTGCTCTGAAGAAAGATAGAAAAAAATTTAGCACGAAAATCAAATAGGAAAACCAAGATTCCTGTTTCTGTTCTAGAAGATCGATATGTCGTATCCAATGGAAGTGGATACGCCGTATTAAACATTTCGAATGAATACGCTGTATTGGAGAGAAGGTTTGATACGCCATATTCAATGGAAGTGGATACACCGTATTCAGTTATCGACTAGAACTGTGTATTAAGAAAAACAATTAAATACGCAAACAATTAAACATACATATATACAAGCAAACAAGTAAACTAACAAATATACAAAAATATACATAATATACAAGAATGTACACTAAACTAATTAACACTACTCCTAAGGGTTAGATCTAATCTAATGACCAAAACATAAAATAAAAATAAAGATTAATTTTCACTCCCCGACAATGGCGCCAAAAACTTGATGTGGTCATTGTGTGGTATATCTTTAAGATGTTTCAAGTTTTAAATTTATATTTTGCCGACTTAACCAAAAACGATACTTTAACGGGCAGTGTACCCGGTTGGTGGTAGATTCATGGTAAGTAGGGTGTCGAACACTTGAAGCGAGGTTAAATCTCTCAATTTATTTATATTTTGGTTGTCTAATCTATGTTAAATCTAATCTAAGTCAAACCTATGCTAAATCTATATTAGTTTTAATCCTAATTCTAACAGGTAAAAGGTGGGTTTCAGCCTGAGAGACTGACACACGTTGGTCGGTGACTATAATCAATTCAAGACACTTTAACCCACGCAAGCTAATTAACAAAAGATAAAAGAGCAGTCGAGCCTTATATAAGAAAACTGTATTAACCATTATTAATACGATTAAAACATTGGTTTGTTTATTTAGTGCAATGATATCTTCTCTCAAGGTGGCATATCATTCTTAAGACTTAGGCGGAACGTCTTCCTAAGACCTAGACACATTAATTCTGTCATAATTAAAGCGTCTGCATAAAGCATCCTTATTTGCTGAATATAATCTATCTTAGGGATTAAATCAATGGTGATCTTGTTAAACCCTAGCTCATAGAGATTTTACCCACTTACTACTCTATGGCAATTTATACACTAGTAGTCCACTTGTCTACCTATCTAATGGAATCAGTACGTTATTTGTTAATTTATCTAGGTTCACCTTCTAGTCAACATGTTCAATAAACCATTAGCAATAACCAATTAACTAGTTAAGCCTAAAGCGTATCCTAGACACAGATTTAAAAGGACAATACTTGTGATCCTATGATTCTAGATGTATAAATCACTATATGGAGAGCTATCCCGGACTCTAGATTACTTGGTCTGTATCACCAGATCCAGCTAAATGATAGGTCTCATACGAAAACATGTAAACAAGTATAAATTGATAAACATAAACAAGCATACAATGATAAATCAAGAAATAGAGATAAACAATACCAAACATTCAAATCTTCATAATAATGGCTAATACCCGAAGGTATTAGCCTTCAAACGTCATAATAAATACAAGAGCAATTATTTAGCCAAGGTAAACTAACCGAGTTAAGGAATGATACCAAAAACTGAACGATTACTCAAGTATATGGAATTACACGTTGTCTCCTATTGAATTGATAACGTTGCTTGACCTCTTCTGCTCTTTTTCTCCTTTAAAAATAAACTTTTGTGGTTTAGGTATCAAGAATATGATTTAGCACACCTAAAACTCGTTTGTGAGTTTTGTATTTATAGGGTTTGGAAGTTGGTTCGATATGACGTATCCAATGGGTTGGATATGGCGTATTGGGGATTCTTGGAGTAGGGACCACGTTTGATATCTTCCAGAATATTCACATACTATATCTTGAATACGGCGTATTAAGTCTCTCTAGATACGGCGTATTGGTCTTCAAAATAGTAATCTTCAAAATATCTTCATTTAAGTTCCAGAATGCGCGCCTTTTGCTAATATTCACCAAGTACTCCATAGTTACTGCAATTCTCAAATATAAACGATTAAGTAACAATACTTTGCAATAACTATACAAAATGGGTTAATAACATGAGATAACTGATGCTATAAAATAGACATTATTTGATGTCATCAGTGAGCTTGTTTTCAAATTTTGCAAGCATCACAGAAGTGTTGATCAAACTTAAGCTTAGGTAAGTTTCTAACTAATTCCTTAGATGCTAACGATTAAATGAGACACATATTAGCGTGACCTAATCTCCTATGCCACAACATGGAGTTTTCATCAATCGTTTCAAGACAAATTTTGTCTTTTGGCTTATTTCCTAATTTCATCACATATAAGCGTTTCTTCCTAATACCTCTACCTATAACCTTACCATCCTTAGTGATTTCACTATCATGTTCAGAGAAAGTGACTCTACACTTATTATCACATATTTGTCCTACACTTAGCAAGTTAAATCTTAAGTTATCTACATGTTCTACATTATTTATTTTGAAAGAGTCATTTAAAATTGTACCTTTGCCAATGATGTTACCGTGAAGATTGATACCAAAAATAACATTACCTCCGTTGTATGCCTTGTAGCTTGAGAAGAGCTTTCGGTTACTCGTCATGTGTTTAGAGCATTCGCTATCCTTTATCCACTCATCAGGTTCCAAGTCGACTCCAAGGCATATCTATTTATATAAGACAATAACTCAAACATTTGGTTCCCAATATCTCATGGGTCCAAAGTTGTTAGTGCTAAACATCCCTTGCGTTTGATGCAATTGGTTAGGATGTAGAAATGGATGACATATTTCCCATGGCATGTAACTTTAACGTTGGAAATTGTTCCAAGTTACAGGAAAACCATGAGGTTGGTTTTGTCGACCAATGTTCCTTTTTGATTGCGGTGTCGTAGGATGAAGATAATTATTATTAACTCTTCTAGGTGGTGGAGTTTTTGATCTAAAGTTTGGTTTTGAAAATGAAACTCCAGGTTATAACGATGTCTTGTAAAATCGTTTAACTTCATTATCATTAAAAACTGGAACTTTAACTTTGTTTACCATTATATGTTTTGGTCTATGACCCAAAATGGATTTTTGAAAAGAAATAGATTTCTCAGATCCTGGTGAACAGACCGGCTATCCCATAATTGCTTTGGGGGCCACCTCTGCTATATGGGGGCCGCCCTTATTTAAGGGACCTCCACCAGGGGACTTTTCTTTTTGAGATTTCACAAATTTTATTTCCTTAGTTCCACTAGTTGATGCTTCAAGTGGATTGAATCCCAAACCTAATTTATCTTCGAAGGGTTTTTGATTAATTAACATTTTATTTATGCAATGTGTACCCTTTTCAAATTTTGTTAGTTTAATAGCTACCTCTTTATGTTTTTTATTTTCAATTTCAAGCAATCGACATTTTGTACATTCGAGATCAACTCCCTTGTTTTTCTCGAATATGGACATTTTTTCTTTTAGTTTACTAATCTCATTTTCTAACGGCTTTTAATGTTTTGTTCTTTGTGATTATTTTTAGACTCATTTTGCATAGTTTGTCATATTCATTATCTAGAACTAAATCATCTATTGATGAGTTCTCATCACTAAAGTAAGAGGAATCGGAGAATACCTCATTTGATGCTTGAGCTACGAGACACGTCTCTTCTTTGACCTTCTCATCATCTTCTTCACTGCTATCACTCCAAGAACCTTCGACGAATGCGCTTTGGTTCTTGTCTTTCGGTGGTTTTGGACATTCTCCAATAAGATGATTTGGATCACCGCATCTAACACATTTTCTATCACTTTTGCCGTTCTTATCATCTCGGCTTCTTTGGAACGTCTTTTTGTCATTCCGAGGTTGTCTCACGAATCTACCTCTTCTCTTGAAGAACATCTTGAAGTCTCGAACCGCCATGGCGTATTCTTCATCTTCACTTCTAGAAGTCAAACACTCCTCATCACTAGATTCTTTCTTAGCCTTTAAAGCAAGAGATTTTCTTTCTCCTTTAGCTTTGACAATTTCAAAATCTTTCTTGATGATCATCTCGTGAACTTTGAGATTCCCGATGAGTTCATCAAGTTACAGTGATGTTAAGTCTTTTGACTCTTCAATCGCCATGACCTTTGCTCTCCATTTAGGATGTAGAGCCCTAAGAAACTTCCTAACATAATTCTTGCTAGAATAACAATCATCAAGAGCTTTTAGACTAGTAATGATAGTATTAAATCTAGGAAAAGCACTATCTATAGATTCGTCATCAGAAATGACGAATTGTTCATATTGTTGTACCAAAAGTTCGATCTTGTTATCTTTGACTTAGTTATTACCTTCATGGATGATTAACAATATTTTCCAAATTTCTTTTGCCATATTACACATGAAAATTCTTTCATATTCTTTTCTTAGCAAAGCGTTGTAAATAATCATTTTTGCTTCATTATTTTTTATAAGCTTTTTTAAAGATCATCACTTTGTTTTTCAAAAGGGATAATCTCATCTAATTTGGTTTCTGGATTTTGTTGAATAGGTTGAAAATCACCATTAGTAATAACATGCCAAAGATCGAGATCTTTTGACTTAACATATATCTCGAATCTATTTTTCCAATAAATAAAACTATCACTTTCAAAAAGTGGTGGTCTTTGCATGGATTGCCCTTCTAGATATTTTTCGGAATCCATAGATTGATCCAAGCTTTAAAATACAATGTATTCTAAAAATCTTGAGTGACATCGGCTTCTGATGCCAATTGTGAAAAGTAGAAGGGGGGTTGAATAGTTTACATGTTAATTTGCGTTTCAAAATTTTACTTCTAAAATTTGTTAGATCCGAGTATATGTTCAACCAACCAACAATATGAACCAACAAAGTACGTATCTACTAGCTACAACTAATCAAACAATTAATATGAATCACAACTATATAAAGAGATGAGAGAAGAAACAATCAAACCAAGATGCCAAGATTTATAGTGGTTCGGCTACGACGCTCCTCTTCTCCTTACTCCACTCCCCGAGTATCCGACTCGAGATTTCACTATGTCAACAAACTCCCTTTAGGCACAGAAAACCGTTTACACGTCGCTTACGTTATTTTCCAACACTAAGCTAAATGTCGAGTCCTAATCTTAGCTAGAATCAATCTACCACTTCACAAGTAATACACAATCACAAGATCTACACTATTGGATTTATACACTATCCGATTTACACAACCACACAAGACAATCAAGATAGAGATTTGGTTCTTAGAAGAAAGAAGGAGAAATTACTAGACTACAACAATTTGTTTCATGGCGAATACGAATGTTCTTCTCTTGCACTTGATAGAGAGGAGAGGAGAGATGAAAAGAAGAGATTGGATCACTTGAAACAAGATCAAACAATGTTAGTGATCAAGAGATTTAGTAAGAGAAATGAGGGTTTTAAAGAGAGAAAGAAGACTAGAAAAATTCGTGCAAAGAGGTCAGTTTGTCTGCTGAGATTAGTGCAGTATTTATAGCTAGGAATCCCTAACAGTCAGCTGGTGGCGGTCTCGGCGGTCCCAGATATATCTGGGGGCCGCCTAGCCACTTAGGGGGCAGTCCATAGACTGTCGCTCCCCTTTTTTCTTTTACTGGGGAAGGTTTTATCTGGTATGGAAGCTTCTATTTTGGAGGAAAATTTTGAATTTAAAATTTATGTTTTAACTAAAACTTTTCTTTTAATTAATTAAAAAGTATTTTATATATATTTATTTTTGTAAAAATGTGATGGTTAAGAAAAATTATTTTCTTGATCACTAATCATGTTTAATGATTTGTTTATACATAACTTAAGTGATTTACATTTGAAATGAAAATTTACGATTAATAATTTGTAAACGTTTATTTTTATCGTAAACATTTCTATATTTTGTTATCTTCAAAACATCGAGAGGTCGAAAAATATAAATAACGTTTTTAGACATTATTTGTATTAACAAATTATATAAAACGGGTAATTTACATGGGATAAATGATGTTATAAAATAGACTTTATTTGATGTCATAAGCAACCAACCTTGCTTCAATCCTGATTACCACACCATTTTCATCCATCTTGTTTCTAAATATCCACTTGGTCCCGATGATGGTTTTACCATAAGGTGCAGGGACAAGTGTCTGGGCTTTGTTTCATTCAAACTGATTAAGCCTTTCTTGCATTCCAATAACCCACCCTTCTTCTTTAAGAGCCTCAATTACCCTTTTTGGTTCAATCTTTAATTGAAAATTAACATATATGCATTCATAGGCTGATGTAGCTTCAAAGTCTCTGACTCTGCTTCTTGTTGTTACAGCAGCCTGAGGTTTACCTAGAATGTTGACTAAAAGAATGTGTTTGTCTCTAGACCATTTACCTTGAGGAGTTGGAGTGTCATGATTGATTTCAGCTGATGATGAAATGAGTGTTGTTGAAGGTTCAACCTCATTGTTTATGTTAACATCATTTATTCTGATGTCTTAAACTTTAGGGTTATTATTGACATGAGTTTCATCTTGTTCAAAGTCATCAGGTTCATTGTGAACATGTTGATCATCAGCTACTGACAAGTCAGGTAATTTATTGGATGGATTGATGTTATGAGTTATGGATGTAATAGTATAAAGGATGATGATGTTGTTTGTTTAAAGAGGATCAATGGCTAGTACATATGGTAAAGAATCATCATTCCTTGTGCATTGAGTGGGGTTTTTTTCTTGGTACCAACAATTCATCATTCGAAAAGGATTAATTTTCATTGAAGTTGATGTCATCTCCCTCTATGCTTGTCTGTCTGATAACTTCATTAGCTTCATTGAAGGTAACAAGAAAGGTTTCTTCCATTTCTTGTCTTCTGATGTTGAAAAATCTGAAAGCTTTAGCCATTAGAGAGTATATAAGGAAGAACCCATCATCAGCCTTTTCATAAAATTTTCCAAGGTGATCTTTGTGATTGTGAATGAACATAAGGCTTCAAAATACATAGAAGTAGCTCATGTCAGGAGATCTCCTCTAAAAACATCATATGATGTTTTTACATGCCTTTTCACAATGATTGACCTACTTTGTGTGTAGCAAGCAGTATTTATAGCTTCTCCCCAAAATTGTTTTGGGAGACATGAACCATTTAACATCGTTCTAGCTGCTTCAATCAGGGTTCTGTTTCTTCTTTCAGATACACCATTTTATTTAGGGGTACACGGGGATGAGAAGTTTTGTGATTTCCCTTTTTCATTACATAATTCTTCCAGCTTGTGGTTTCTGAATTATGTACCATTGTCACTTTTTGGCTCATTTACCTTTACTTCATTTAGGTTCTCTATCTTTCTGATGAAAGACATGATGTAATTAGCTGCCTCACTTTTCTTCTTTATGTGAAATACCCAAGTGTACCTTGAGTACTCATCTATTATGACTAGGGTATATTTGTTGTGACTGATGGTTTAAGGTTTAACAGCTCTAAATAAATCCATATGAAGGAGATGTAAGCACTTGTTGATGGAAAATGATATTTTGGTTTTGAATGATGCTATATGATGCTTCTCTCTCACAAGATGAACAAGGTTTGTCTTTTAAAAAGTGATAGAAGGAAGACCAGCAATAAGGTTTTGTTTGGATAATTTGTTGATGTTTTTAAAGTGGAGATGGGATAGTCTCATGTGCCAAAGCCAGTTTACACTGTTTGATGCTTTAGAAAAGAAACAAGTATTGCTTTATTCATTGTAAGATGACATATCAATGATATAGACATCTCTTCTTCTTGGAGCAACAAGTACAACTTCATTGTTCTGGTTGAATATGGTTCCTGTAGTCTTGGTAAACAAAACTTTAAAATTTGCATCAAACTGGCTGTGTTGCTAATCAAGTTGTTTTCAGACATTCACTTAAGCAAACCACGTTAAAGGTGATTCCCATTGCAGTTACTTTTTTAAATGCCATATACTTTCTATGTACACCCAAAAGAGTTATCCCCAAATTACCACATTTAAGACTAACTCATTTGAATATCTGTGCATATATTGTTTATACATTTTATATCGGTCTAGTATAACCATATATAGATACCATTACATATCTCTTTATGTAATCCTTTCTTCATGGTGATTTAGACACCTACTGACATACTAAAAAAACTTTCTTTCCCACAACAAAGAGTTTATCCTCGAACCAATATCATAATGCTTTGACAATTGCAATACCCTCATCTCTTAAGATAGAGGATTTCTTCATCTAATCAAATGATCAATCCATTAAACCTCTTTTCATTATTTTTTTGAATAACCTTAATATTTTGAGTAAGTAAGGCTAACTCAGTTTTAAGAGATTTGTATTTAGCCTTATAATTCTTCTGATCATTTTTAGCGGTTTGATTATGCTGATGTGATGAAGAAGAATTTGTGTGAAACACGGTTTGTTAGGAACTTTGTTGGATGAAGGGTATGATGGTGAGGATTTTTTGTTGGTTGGACAATATTTTTGGAAATGTCCTTATTTCCAACATGCAAAGAAAGTTTCATTTCATTTGTCCATGGGTTTCCTAGTAGCACCAACTCTTCTTGATCTTTTGTAGAACCTCTTCTTATTAGCAAGAAGAGCTCTGTCATGAAATTTAACATTTAGATCAGCTAAGAACTCGTTGCTGCTCCTGGTATCCTTCTCTACATTTGAGTCACTATTGTGACAACCATGATTTGAGCATGTTAGTCAAACCGTTAGTATTGACTTATGTGCTTGTTGCAATATATGGTGTATGTGATTTTGTGTGTTTATATGAGTTTATGTGGGTTATGTGAGGTATTGGTAATCAATCTATTGAGTGTGATCATCTCAATGAGATTGGAATGGTGGTGAAATTGGTTGAGTTCATTTTGTTCACTTTTGAGTGATAAGGAAATGATTATTGAGATTTGAGCATTTCCGTGTTAAATGTGTAAGTATTATTACGTATACGTATTTTTGCGTTAGTAATCTAAGATAGGTTTAGATTTAAAGTGGTAAGTTAAGAATAATGTAAAAATTCTATTTTAGGAAAGTTAGGTTGAAAATGAAAAGTTAAAAGTTATTTTTAAAAGTCTAGTGAATTTCGTTTAAGCAAAAAGGTATAGTCAAATTAGTTAAGGTTTTTATAAAAATTTAAGGAAATACAAGTAATTATATAAAAAAAGGGCCATGGTCGGCCGGTTCTAAGAAAAAAAAGGGGGAAAAGAATAACAAGTATATTTTGGAGTAGTGACCTAATGAGATTTATTGATGATCTCTTTATGGCTCAAGACTCGATAGTGCATTTTGGTTTTAGTAATCATAGGCTAGAGCAGACTTACACCTTTTTAATACCAACTAACTCAAAGTGAGAAAGTCGATAAATGCGTTTATCTCCGTGAGAAATGAAACAAGAGTCTTTTAAGAGACCTTGAGTGGCTAGGGAGGTTTGTGCATTGCATCACTGGGTCCATGATGTCTATCTTCAATACCAAACGACATCTTAGTATTTCTGATAGCATATGTATTGACCCAGTTTCTGCCTATGTGTATGGAGGGATTCTTTCTTTACACCCTTTATCTTTACATTTCTTTTTCATTCTTCAACCCCTTCAATGCTTACCAAGACTTCATAACTAGCACCTTGTTGGGTATGTTCCAGTACTAGCTCTGTCTTAGTCGACATTATCCCCTTTTCTCACTTTACTCCTTTTATTAAATCATACCTAACGACTTTCTAATCTAACTATTGGAATGTCCCTGGGTAGATCCCTCCGGTTTTGGCTAGATCATGGGAACGAATACCTATACTTAACCACCTAATAACTCTAATAAAAGTAAGTACATGGGCGGTCTTTGGGTATTGTTCTCATTTTCCTTAAAACCATTTGGAAAACTCAATCAAGGTACTTGTGATATATATCAAAACATTTGTACCTTGATAGTTTTACTTTTTAGAAATGCTCCCCCTAAAAATGCATCGATAATCGAAATTGTTTAGCATGGTGAGGGAGGAGACCGCACTACAGTCTTTACTGATCACATATTACAAGTTGTATATTTTAATCACATTTTCTCCTTTTATCAAAAATGTTAAATTTCTTGATATTTTGGATATCAATTGATTCAAATATATTTGAAAACTGTTTGGGGAGAAAAATGTTCCAATTATTATCAAGCCTTATTAGGAACATTTTAATTCTCCCCTCAATTTATGAGGGTATTATATAGTGTTGAGTACGTTAATTTATTTATTGAAAAATTCTTAAAAATTCGTACTCAACACATATATACTAAAGTATCTCCACTACATATATACAAATTCACAAGATAGATTATGAGATAGGACCTTATATGAAAGAAGACCGAGTATGATAGAATCATACTATCCTCTGCATCAGCCTGTAGTCTATCTCAAGTTCCCTTGCACCCACTAATCTTTCCAGATTCATTATGATCCGCATCTCCAGCAGCTACTTATCAATTAAATCCTACATAATGCCTGAGCATCTCTGATCCGTGGCAGACCACTTTCTTCTTGGCATGTCTCTATTGTATCCAAGTCAAAAGTTGCGTAGCTTATGGTGAAGAGTGTCACGAACCTTCATGAGTGTCCCATCCGAGAATTGTGGATCAAATGATGGTGTGAAATGTTCTTTGGCAGGGATTGTAGGAAAGTCCTTTTGAGGCCTAGTGATATTGAGCTTCTTCTAGTAACTTTCTACACCCAGTTGGACATCTTCGACCCTCTTCTTGATGATGAGACTTCTAGTGAACATACGCAGTGCCACCGCCAAGTCAACAATAACATCACCATTGAGATGGAATAACTTATGTTGAACAACAAGAAGAAGCATGTCCTCAATGTCATTCAAGTGTAGAATTACGAAGTTACCTTCTTTAAACTTGTACTTTTGTCGGCCAGCTCTTCTCACTGCAATTTCTTACAAATAACCATACCCATGCAGTTTGTTAACCTTTACACTTTCCACACTTAGAATCTTCAAAGGAGAGTAGACATCATGTTTTGAGAATCTGTTGAGCTAAGATCTGTAGTATAGTTGACGCTTGGGTCCCCAACGCTTAATTTCACGTTCAATATCTTTGTCATAACCCACTTTAGTAGCACTCCATTGTTTCGGGATTATGTTTTCTATACCCACTAACTCATACCTTGCAGCCTTCTCCTTTGTAATTGACGTAGTATACTTCCTTTCTGAGTCTTTAGATTTTAAGTATTCCAGATCGTTGTTGAAGAAGTATTCTACAGCCACAGTTAGATGACCTGGATGACCTTTCAAAGGAAGAGGTTTGGTCAAGTCAAATGGGCATCGATCACCTTTGGGATTTTCATAGTCAAGTTAGTCAGTCAGAGCTTTATAGTATTCTTCCATATTGTATTTGAGCTCAATTCTACTTTGGCAGGTGCCCTTCAGAAGATTGTAGACTGGTCCAACCAAGTCTACCTTAGTGATATTTTCTAGCTTGAGTCGATTCTTTGCAAACTTGGAGAAGTCAATGGGAGTGGCCATAAGTTCGTCAAATGTGATTGGATCCTTTTGAGCAGACTCTAGATCATTAAACCAGGTTTGTTCTGGTTGATCATCAACAACTTAAAACTTGTTCCACTCTGGATCCGGAGTAGGAGGCGCTGGATGTTGTTTGAACCAATTATTCTTTGGAGCATTGTAAGTGTTTGGTGCAGCCTCATCATTATGTTGTTCATCAGCATTACCTATCTCATTAACAATGTTTTCCTCATCATCCAGTGACATATTATGCACATGTTCTTCATCTGGTTCCTCTGCAGTTACAAACTTACCAAATTTAGAAGTTTTAGGTAGAGTATTACCTTTAGAGGATTCCTTAGATGCAGAAGATATCTTTGATGGTTGAGTATCTTTTATTGGCCTTTTCTTGTCCTTCGCTCGGTCTGATCTAGTAGTAGGGTCTTCGTCTTGGTCGTCATGCTTTCTCTTCAATTAAGCAGATTGATCCATAGCATCAGTAGTTGATCCATGTCATCTTCATCTACAAATAATGACTGTATAAGAGCATCATACAATTACTTATGAGCTGGATGTTTTTCGTATGACTTAGAGGCCATCATCATTTTGAACAAGATGTCCTTCTACTTTTATTCATTTTCTGCATTTTATCAAACGGTGTTGACGAGTGCTTTGCCATTTCTGCTTGGATGCATGCTCTTGTTTGATCTTGATAATCTCTGAAGCACGTTTCTGATATTCTTGTTTCTTAATTTCTTTCTTAAGTTTTTTAGTATGTTTTTGGAACACTTTTTGAAGTGAGTCTCTTAGAATTGATCTAAGAAACTCATTTACTACAGGTGGAACTTGAGATCTGATTGATTTAGAGATTACTGTAGAATGATCAACTTTGGACCATGCATCAAATTTGCTTTCAAGATCATCCAGTCGTTAAATAATTGCTGGAAGAGGATCACGAATCGTTGTTGTTGCTGGTGGAGCTTCACTTGTGATTGGTGGTGTTGGAAGTGGTGTTGTAAGTGGTGTTGGTGTTGTTGTAGTAGTTATCGGTGGAGGAATGACTGAAACTAGTACATCAAGTAACAGAGCTGATAGGACAAGAGGGATTTCTTGTTGGATTTGAAATCTAACAAAGAATTAATCTTTATATCTGCATGATCTTTCATAATTCCAACTAAAGAACTGTCAAAGAAAACATTTAGGAATTGATTACCATAGTTTAAAGACAAAGAATGGTTAGAGCTTGATCGTGGAACCTCATGCTTCTCTTTCTGTGATATAGTGACAAGTGTCCCTACTATATCATCTTAATCTTGATCTTCTTGAGCTTGATCATCATCAGCTTCTTCCTCTTCTTCATCACCATTTTTTCTTCTAACTTGTTAGGTTCAAGAAAAGTGTCGATTATGTGGTTTTATTATATTTAGTCATTAGTCTTTATTTTATTAAGAATAATGTAGCTTGTAATAAGGTTTATTATGCTAAAAGTAATAAATAGCATAATTACCAAAGTCTAGGGACTAGAAGTGAA
>BQNB010137533.1:0-14357 GCA_026074375.1 Tanacetum coccineum
AATCGGATTAATAATGGTTAATATAGTTTTCTTATATAAGGTTCGACCGCTCTTTCATCTTTTGTTAATTAGCTTGCGTAGGTAACAGTGCCTAGAATTGATTATAGTCACCAACCAAACCGTGCCACTCTCTCAGGCTAAAAACCACCCTTTTCCCGCTAAAGTTAGGATTTAGACTGACATAGGTTTAACATAGGATTAGGATACAATAGAATTTACATAGATTAGTTAACCAAGATATTAATTGAATTGAGAGATTTAACCTCGCTTTAAGTGTTTAACACCCTACTTACTACGAAACTACTATCGATCGGGTACACTACCAGTAAAGTGTTGTTTTTGGTTTAGTCGGCAAAATATAAATTTAAAACTTGAATCATCTTAAATATACCATACAACGACAGCACATCAGACGTGCACAATTGATTTTGCCTAAATCACAAGTGATTTTGGGTAAATCACAAGTGATTTTGCATAATATGGACATAACTCAAAGTTTGCGTAAATCACAAGTGATTGTGGGTAAATCAGGAGTGATATGCGCAAGTGATTTCCACAAGTGATTTGCACAATTGACTTTGTGTATGTCACAAATGATTTGGGTAAATCACACGTGATTTTGCATAAAGTAATGTTCAATTTAAATCTAGTTAGTCATGTGAGTTTATGAATAGTGATTAAAACAAAATTATATGTACATAAATGAATGGAGAGTTGTAAAATAGTAGTTGTAGATGAAAATGTGAAGGAATATAAAATACAATACAAAAGAAAAAAAGAATGCAAATGCTAGAAAAAGTTTGCGTCCATGCATTATATAAGGTATAAATACCATTGACCTGATGGGATATTCTATTATATTATTTAGATGTGATTTGCACATCATTTAAAATGTGGTTCTAAAATCACATCACATGTGGATCCCAGGTGAAATCACATGTGATTTGCGCATAAAATTAATTTTGAATTCATTTTTTTTCTTTCGTGTATTGTTGTATTTAGGTACTCGCAAGATATATAAGAGTACAAGAGAGAAATCAATATATGCTAGTTTGAAGCCAAAAAGAAAATGCAAAGAATGTGAAGTGAGTACTAATACGCATACCAAAAAGACTTGCCCGAAAGATCCAAAGGAAGTAGCAGCTGCAAAAGCGATGAATAACATTGTTACTGCAAACTGATACTTTTTTCACTTTATAAATACTTTTTAAGTTTTGTTTCATTTTATATATCTCTTGATGTTATTCGAGATAAAACTTTGATCTTTTGATTAGTAATTGATTTATACTTGAACAAAAGCATTAGTTGGATTATAAATTTCACTTTTTATTAAGTTGTTTTGTTATAATTACAAGTTTATTAAACATACATAATCATGCCAAATAACAAGTGATTCGGCAGAAATCACAAGCGATTTTAAAAAAATCACAAGTGATTTGGTAGAATGATTTGTCTGAATCACAAGTGATTTAAAAGTGATTTGTTTTAAATCACTTTTGATTCGGGTGAAATTACTTGTGATTCACATAAAGATTACTTAAGGTGACATTAGGGTAATAATTAAAAGAATATATTTAAAACTTTCATTTCCCAAAATTTGCTGGTAAGGTAATGAAATATGCCAACCAATAGAACCTCAGGATGGTGGTGATTCAATCATCAACAATAGTTTGAGTAGGCTTGAGGCTATATATGCTCAAGCCCAATCATCAACAATAGTTTGAGTAGGCTTGAGGCTATATATGCTCAAGCCTCATTACAGTAACTTACCAACTTCTAATGAAACTAATGAACAATAGTTGGAAGAACTATTACGATTCGTTAGAGTTGATAAGATACCAACTTCAAATGGAATAATGAACAATCGTTCGGAAGTAGGTAAAAAACTCCTTACAGTTACTAACGTACCAACTTCAAAGGATATCAATGAACGTTAGTTATGAAGTATGATTAAGATTTAATAAAGTTTGATACTAACATAACCAACCTTCTAACAACTTAATCAACCACAGGAAAAGTACACTAGTTTCCATATCACAAAAAATGTGAACAAAAAATATAGAGGGTCACGTCAATTAGTTGCCATGATAGTTACGAATATTAACCATTTAACCAATCTTGATGCCATCACTCTCAGATTCACCATGGTTGTTGTAACAGAGCTTCTTCCACGTTGTAGTTGAATTTGTTGTAGTTGTTCAGACCCTCTAAATGCTCCCATGAACTCTTCTCGCTGCAATATCATAGCCAAGGCAACATCCTCAGCTTGCTCAGGTACTGGTGCCACATCGCGTCTCCTCCTCCTCCTAGTCACACTATTATCTCTCGGTTATCTGCTGTTCAGTAACACGACAGAAATACCCTTCCTTTCCAAGCTTAGTTGTTCTCCTTTAGGACTATTCAAGGCTTATATTACACTCCTGTACTAGTTCCTTCGCCTTGTTGGAGGACTTTTGAGGTCACTAGATTCTACGTTGTTTGAACTTCTTGCCTTTTTTGCCTCTATTTATTGTGGAAACAAGAGCTGTGTCGTGTTCCATAGAACTATATTGGTGGTGCGTGATCTTCCATTACTGTAAAAAACCAAAGTATCCAATAAGTCCATTACAAATACTTATAGTCTCAAACTTTCTTTCGTGATCATCTTTTGAACAAAAATAGTGTATTTTAGTACCTGTCTACACTTTGGGCAACGCCTTCCACATTTATCAGCAGCAGATCTCACACATTTCTTACAAAAACTACACCATATCAAAACCAAAATTAGAACCACAATACAAATCAGATTTCGTTTAAATATCCAATAACCAAATATGACCTGTACCTGTGCCCACAAGATGTCGTACTCGGTTCAAAACAGATTTCCAAATACATCTTCCAGACCAAGCAAATTTAAGAAAATTCCCATTATAACTTTTTAAGCACAAAGAACAAAACCGAATGACACTTACTGCACAAGAGAGCTCTTCACGGAGCCGATCAATACACAGAATCACACCACTTCCCGACCCCGATTCATTCGCCTTCTCATCCTTTTTACTAACAACTTCCACATCAATATGCTCTTCTTTCTTTTCTTCCAAAATTCCTATTAACCCATGAAACCAAAATTAATGTTATAATTTTTTTCCATAAACTTACCAAATAAAAATTTATATAATCAAAAAGGGCTAAAATGTTGAAAAAAAAGAAACTTTTTTCGACCCCTCGTCTGCAACAAGATCAACCATTATTCACCAAATGAATCACTACATCCATTTACCCACACTAAGTATACTGAATTATTGAATTACTGTAGAGTTTTATATTTAGTTAAGAACCTAGTATCTTATACATTGATTTAAATGATGAACAAATTGATCAACCATTCGTTTACAGTCATGGGCACTGGATTCATAAGCATGGATTATGATAAAGTCCGACGCTCCAATTTGGCGACACCGTTCAGCAACTTCTCGTAGACGATCCTCTCTCCGTGCAGATAAAGCCAGGCACACTCCTCTGCTTGCATATTCATATGCTAAATGTTGATCATATCATATAATTTTAACATACCGGTTCAGTTACTTCATAACACAGACACAAATTTTAATTCAATTCCGATAAGTATCTATACCATGTCAACTTTTTGTTACAACTACAGGATCCAAAAATAAGCAACAAAAATAAGTAAAATCTACTGATTATATCCAAAACAAGCAAAAATAAGCAACAAAAACCTAAAAAGCAAAAAACCTAAATAAGCAACATCTACTGATATATATCCAAAATCAAAATCAGTAAAAAGAATAAGCAACATCACTGATATATCCCAAAATATGGAACAAAACTTGCTAAAAATCTAAATAACCAACATCTAGTGATTATATACCAAAATAATATGAATAAAAAATATAAAATATATACCAGAATCAAGATTTTGAGGTTTATTTTGATCGAAAACTCGCAATGAATACGATTGTGGCAATGATTCACCTTTAGATAGTCATATTTCGTCTCATGAGTCCATTTTATAGCATTGATTTTGTTCAATTTGGCGTGGATTGCGGTTTGGGTTTGAATACGGTGATTTGGGGGTGGTTTGTGTGTGTAACTAGTGAGAATGTACTGGGAAGAAATGAATGACCCCTATCCTTGAGTTAGTGACATAGTAGAATTACTAAAATGACCTTTTGTAAGTAATTAATATAAAATCCTAATTAATCTAAACCATTGGATTGTAAAAGAATAGGTGGTTGAGATCGTTTGGTTTGTTCTTTACCTAGAAGGTGTTCTACACCGAACTTTTCTCTATCGTAATAATATCCAATGCTTCATAAAATGGTATTTTGAAATATTGAACCATTAGTATATCAAGATTCAATTGTCATGTTAAAAGAACACTAATTGTATGTGATTCAAAATACTTCAATGATTCACTAATATATGATTCATAAAACCGATTATGATGTTTACTGATTTTATTTTGATTCACTAGCCGGGTATCCGCGCAATGCGGCGGCGGGTACCATGTGACCATATTTTGCGGCGAGCAAATGTTATCTGGCTAAGCGTTTTTCTAACGAAAAAAATAAAGAATCTCTGCAGTAAGTACCAGTAAGAATTGAGTGAAAGCGAGGGTATATTGAGAGGCTATTTTTGCTGTAACAAAAAACATTTGTGTGTGAGAGATATAAAATGGTTTGTGTGGATTTATATTATGGATGCGATTACACAGTTTTAATAATCCTTATTGATAGTTTTTAATAATTATAGGAGGTCGTTACAATGATGGTTTAAGCGGTTACACGTTTTTAATGATATTGTTTATTCTTTTTTTAAGATTTGGAAATGATAAACTTGGACAAATTCAATAATTATTTTTAACAGTGAACAATCAATACATAATAAAAAGAAAAAAAATAAACGGGGTGTGGTGCGAGGATGTCATGGTTATCAAAGCGGAGATAGCTATGCATTACAAAACATTGTTTTCCGAAAATAGAGTGACTAGGCCAATTTTTTTGCTGTGATAGGAATGAGAAAATCTCGAGTGATGAGGCTAGCTCGTTGGAGAAAATATTTAGTGAAGCGGAGGTATGGGAAGCAATTCGGAGCTGTGGTGGTGATAAAGCTCCGGGTCCTGATGGTTTCAATTTTAAATTTATCAGGAAGGTTTGAGAGATTATTAAATAGGACTTAATGAGGACGATCATGTGGTTTTGGGAAAAAATGGAGATGTCAAAGGGGTGTAACGCATCTTTTGTCACTCCTTATTTCGCACAAAGTGACAGATGGCTATCGGGGCTCGGGATTTTCCGCACTCTCCTATTAGTCTCCAATGTTGTTACGAACAAAATCATTGGCAAAAATGATTGGCTGGAGAGGGTAAAACCAAGTAAGTGTATGTTGGCTGGTGGGTGAAGAGAAAAATGCGTTTATAAAGGGAATATATATTCTCGATGGGGTGCTTATTGCAAATGAAACGATAGAATTTTTGAAGAAAAAAAAGAAATGGGTCTTATTTTTAAAGTCGATATTAAGAAGGCATATGATAGCATTAATTGGAGGTTTTTAATTAACAGTATGGAAAGGATGAGATTTGGAGAGAAATGCCGTAAATGGGTGGAAATATATCTTATATCTTCTATGTCAATTCTTGTTAATGGATCGCTTACAGAGGAATTCGGTCTCGCTATTGTGAATGAAGCGGTATCGAAAGGCGTTTTTAAAGGAGTTAAAGTAGGGGTAATAATGTTACGGTGTCACATCTTCAATATGTGGATGATATTATATTTTTTGGTGAGTGGAATAAAGAAAATGCTATGTCTATTATGTGCATTTTAAAGTGTTTCGAAGAGGTATCTGGGGTACCGGTCAATTATGATAAAAGTAAAATATATGGTATAGGGGTCAATGAGATTGAGTTGACGGAGATGGCTACGTGGATGTGGTGTGGTGTTGGGGAACTTCCGTTTACGTACTTGGGTTGCCGATTGGGGAATATATGAGGCGGGTTAGTGCGTGGAATACCGTGGTGGAAAAGTAATAAAAAAACGTTTGGCAAATTGGAAAGCAAAAACAATGTAGTTCGGGGGTCGTCTAACATTGGTTAAATCAGTTCTAGGTAGCTTTGTCATTGTAATAAATCAGGGTAGTGTTATAAAAAATCTTGAGAGAATTAGAAAAAAAATCTTTTGGGCGGGGTGGGTGAGGGTAAAAAGCTTTCGTGAGTCAAATGGGATTCGGTTATCTTAGTTTTGTGTGTATTGCCTGCTCTTGTGGGCTTGTTGTTTTTTTCGCGTCTCGGCTCCGGTAATCCTCTTGATTGTGGAGTTGGGATGCCATATCGTTGTAATAGCTCTGTTTGCTCGTAGTTTTTTTTTGTTGCCTTAAAAAAAAGAAAAATATTGCGTATCTTTCATGAAGTAGTTTTGATATGATGGCTAAGATGGTGGAAATGAAACTATATATTGTCAAATAGAGTTACGTATAGTAATATATCATGACTACTATGATTAACATGAAAGTTAGGCACATATAAATTTGTAAATTACTTCTTCATGATTTGTACTATGTTCGCTAAAATGACTTTTAAATATTTTGGAAACATCGTTAGTGTTACCATCTATCAACTTATTTCACGTAAACTAGTAGTTTTTTGTGAATGTTTCGGACGCTGTGACCAGGGACGGAACCAGGGGGTTCCCGCGGGTGCCCGGGAACCCCATGGATTTTTTCGATGTAGTGTTAATTTTCGAAAAAAACATCGATTTTTTCTAAAAATATCTCAAATGCACCCGGTCCATCAAAATGTGTTTCTAGTAGCTCTGTTATATTACGGTTCAAAATATTTTGTGCACCCGACTATATTAGGTCCTGGTTCCGTCCCTAGCTGTGATCGTACTCAACCACATTCTTACAATTTGTCTTGTTTTCTTGTATGTTTTAAAATCTTTTTTTCTTTCAGAAAACCAAATGCAAACAATAATAAATCCAATGGTAATTTTGTCTATATAGTCCCAAAACTAGTAAAGTTTTTTAAATATATATAAGCTTGTTGCCTTCTTGTGCTATCTTCAACCGATAATATACAAGCCCATTAAGAAATAATATAAATTCATCAGTGGATAAGCCCAAACTTATAGATTAGTGTAAAAAGCCCAAACTTAAGAGCCTAAAATCACAGGTACAATATAAATTCATCATTTCATGGAATTGAAGGATTGAATCTTGCAAGATTGAGCTAGAAATTCTCGTCACTATATATTTTCATGTTTACATACTTATAGATGCTCGTGGATTTGTTTTGTTACATACCATGTGAAAAAAGCTTTTTTGCACACACTTCAAAAATAATCAGGGACTCGAGATTCTATATATCAACGTATCCGATAACTGGTTAAGAAAAGTTATCGGCATATTGCGATAAAAGTACAAAATAAAACAAAACATGCAATAATTATGGACAACACCGCCAATTCATTTAAATGAGGCGTGCAACACAACTATCTTCATTGAAGTCCGGGTTGAGCGGGTGTGTGAAATATGGCACAACGTTGCAAATTGCAAATAGTCGTCATATTGCCCTAGAGTAAACCCTGGTCGCATGTATATCAGTGGATATTTCCTCATTCTCGCGACGGAAGCTTCCTAAAAGAAATTATAATAGCCCTCGGTGCGAAAGATAGAGAAGGACACGACATGAAAGAAATAGTTCCCTTCGCCATATGCAAATCCTTAATCTTCTCTGTTCAGATTAACTATTGCATAAGGATGTGCATCTGCAAAATTATAATTTAGTGAATGTGTAGAGTAAGTCTAATTTTCCATCCTATACTTACTTTCCTGCAGCAATTTGACTGGTTTAAGTATTTAAAAAATAGCAAGATTTTACAGTAATAAATATCCAATAACTAAAAATTCAATAAATGGTACATAAAAAGTTATCCATAAAAGTAACAAAAGTGTTAGTAACAAATGGACTAAACGATGCCTATGTTTAATTTTAGTGTAAGTAGCCTGAAATGCTTATTGGTCTTTATTGACACTTAATAAGAGTCACTAGTAACTGTTTATTGAGTAAACACTTAATGAAACTACAAAGCTGCGAGATCTTCATGAACATTGTTTGGCTGTGCTTTACTTGATCGCCAACAACATTCTCTTGAAAAAACTTACTACTTTGTTTTATCATATAAACATAAATTAATACGAGTATTCACAAACAAAACGAGTATCTAACCTTGTGTAATACTACCTCCGTCCCACATTAAGTGTCCAGTTTGACTTTTTTAAGTCTTTTTTCTTCATCTTTGACCTTAATTATTTCTTTTTATGTTATATGATACTTGATACAAAATATATGAATTGATAGAGTTTTGAATGTATTTTTCATTGGTATAATTTTTATTAAGTATTATATAACACAAACATAAATATTTACAGTTAAAGTTGATGAAAAAAGACCTCAAAGATTTCATTGTGGACACTTAATATGGGACGGAGGGAGTATATAATTATGAAGGTAATCTAACCCACGGAGAACACCCTTGTCAAGACACAAAGAGCAACATGTCGAAATAACTGAGGGCAAATTCTGGGTTGTATAGTACATAAACTGTTGAGATTTTCAGGTTTACGTGGTAAAAGTGTGTGTTTGGTGTGTTTTAATGTGTGTAATATATAAGGGTAAAAGAGAGGCTTTTACACAATGGATATTTGTGCTAGTTTGAGGATTTTCGTGTTTGTTTGAGGATGTGATCGTGACCATACGTTGATGATCCGTGTGAAAATGAATAAAGGGTCAAGATTTCATGTTGATATGTTGGGTCACTGACTAATACTGTAGTATTACCGAAATGAGAAAAGGAAGAGAAATATGTGACAATGGAGATCATATTTTATGCATGCAATACAAACACATGCTGAACAGTAAATCCCATGTTGTTAAGGCATGCATATGCACGATCCTTGAAGTTTTGACCCATGGAGGCATCAAGGATGTGTTGCATAACTTACAGATGTACTCATGTACATATGTGAAACTAGCTAGGAGGATTAATCCGCCACACGAGAGCCATGATCGAGATGATTGAATCCATGTATAACTTACAGATTTGTATGCATCGTTGCGTAATATATAGAGAAAATGCATGTAAATTAATTAGCTAGGGTTTTTTACGAGGGTGACTGTTACCGCGTACATTTTTATCATCTTGTTTTAGACGTTTGGTAAACATTTATAAACTGACTATATATATTTAGTATATATGTAAAGTGACTTGATACAAGGTTACTTAGTTGTAAAAGAACTAGGAGGTAAACCATTTGGTCTAAAGACAAGTTTTTGGGACCGATGGATAGATATGTTTCAAGACCTAACATATTACCAAATTGAAATTTCCATTGAATACGAGTAACTCCTTGTACTTTAGTTGGTGTTGGTCATAAATGTGAATGAAATACATCAAATCTTGTATACTTTATTTGAATATAAAGTCAAAAATTTTGCACAAGATAAAAAGGATAATACATATAAGCATACTTTTAGTTGTAGTAGCTGCTGAAATTAACTACAAGATCATTCACATTAAAGAACTGCAACTAGTCGCTGTATTTAAAAATTGCCTTTTACGAAGAATATAGGCTCATAAAGAATAACAAATAGATAACTCGACAGCTCACGCCTCACGGATAAAGAAGATATTGCACACAACTAGTCATGTGTATAGCAGGTTCGCGAGAAAGTAGAACTCATTCATAACCTAAAGCCAACTTCAGAAGTTAGAAAACACAGAAGCTCGAAATAGTGTTTGATATTACTAGGTGACATAAGTTTAAATAGTGCAAGTGAGTGTTTTTATTAGCTTATTTGAAGGAGCTTATGGGCTTACTTATTGTCTTGATAACACATAAGCTCGAAATAGTGTTTGATATTACTAGGTGACATAAGTTATTACTCGTAGCTTTTTTTTTAATCCAAAATAAGACCAAGTTCATAAGCTTTTGCACGTTGTTTTTCTAATTTATTTGTATTATTTACAATCTCGCGGTTACCGTCTCTCTTTTGTTATAACTTCTTTCAGCTAACATATTGTTTTTAGTGTTGTCATTTTCAGTCATTTTGCTAATACTGTAATTTGAAACTACATAAGCTAATCCAAACACTATTTGAACTTTTGAAGAAGTGCGTTTTGATAAAACAAAAGCCATTAGCTTCTTTTATTTTTAAACTTAGGCCCTTTATATAAGCCACATTAAACACCCCCAAAGTGCTTCATCAATCATACTTTTGAAAACTTTGAAATAACAAATAAAAAGTCATCAAGACCATTACACAATCTACCAATTTAACCCATGTGTGCTGTAAAAGCTTCCTAGAAAAGTGACAATTGATAAACTAACCACATAAAACCGAAAACAGTACTAGAGGTTCACGGATAGGTGAAATGTGAAAAGCAAGTAATATGAAAAAGTGAAAATTGTCAAAAGCCATATCATACGGTCGAAATGTGGATTGATAACCATGTTGTACCCTTATAAAAAAGTGAATATGAAGTCATGTTGATTTGGGGCATTTGGCTACATCACAACATATATTAATCACTTAGCGTGACCCAAGCCTAAACGAGACATCTGACATTTGGATTGCATAAAAGGATGTAGCATTTCTCTTAACTTAATAAGGCATAAGTAGTTAAGAACACTAAAACTAAAGGTGTGTTTAGGATTGCTGCTTTTTTGAGAATAAGCGGGTAAGAACACGCTTATTCAGAGTGCTTATCTTTTATCAATACAAAAGGGTTATTTGTCGAAGCTTATTTAATGGGTTTGGGAGCTTGCTCTTTTTTTGATCTTATGAACCACTTAGGCTTATTGGTTTTACATAAGCTCAATTGGATAAGCAAGTTGACCCGGAACCCGAGAAGGCCTTATAAGGACGGGTTGATTAGGGTTCAACTTAGATTATCAGGTTGGGGTCAACTCGATAAACCCATAGCCTATATAGATTATCATGTTAAGGTCGGGTTAGGGTCTTAATTAGTTCGTTATTGATTATCGGGTTGACCCGATAAACTCGATAACCTACAATAATGACCTATTAGGAAATCTATAATTTTTGAACTAGATCCCTTTTCTCATAATTTATTAGTCACAATTTTAAATAAGTAAGCTTGCCATACAAAATATGATAAAGTGCATATTATTAACTATAAATCATAAACGAACACCAAACTTTAACAAGGTAACTGACTTCTGTTTCCTTTATATATCTTCCATCAAATTCAAGTGATGGAAGCCTGTATTTGACATAAGAAGCTAAAAAACTAACGGTTCGGTTTATTGGTTCCTAAATTAATATTACACGACAGAGACAAAACAACAACAAAAAAAACAAACAAAAGATGCATATGATGCATGTGTAAGGCCAACGCTGATTCCACGTCTCCTCCTTTTCGTAAGACATATATAGCATCAAGTCAGGAGTAGTTTTCTTAACAGTTATACAAATACATGTTTTAACATGATGAATTCTCTTTTATTGGACGGAGGTAGTCTATACTTTCCTACCAAGAAAAGGAAATTCATCATGTTTTTTTTTTAACGGCAACTTTATTAGAAACACTAGCAAGAAGCTAGACAATTACAAAGAAATCAAATATGGGTGTTGAATCCAACTATCCCATCTTAACTTAGGACTACCTCTAGCTTTACACTAACAAAAAGATCGTAAAACAATATAATCGAAAATGGACTCTTTACGAGGCTTTTTACATGCGAAAAGTAATTGGTTCGGAAATTCACAATCTCCAACACATAACATAAAAAACGCCTTTCCAAATAACCTTCAAATTAGAAGCAAGAGAACCGAATTGACCCAAACGAGCCTTCTGCATTGACGATGAAAAAGATGCACTCCAAAATTTCCACCAGCGACATAATTAATCTCGTCACATCTCTAGCCAAAGAAAATTGAAGGAATAAGTGGAGAAGTATTTTCACGAATCGCATCAAAAGGGACACGACTGCGATTCTGAGTTAACGACATTCCTTTTGGACGAGATTCGCTCGAGTAGGCAAACGGATCAAGAGCAATGTTTCCAGCAAAAAATATTAACTGTATCGGAATATTGTTAACCCACCTAGTGGAATATCCGCGCATAGGAAGAACGAACTCATCTAACAAATTCCTCAGTCTTTAACACGAAGGACCCCGTCTCCATTTAAATCACTAACCCATCTATCATTCGAGTTGGACAAAATAACAGAATCGAGTAAAGCTACAAGATGCTCAAGCTGTTGTTCATATTTGTATTTGTATGTGTATACGGGTCCAAGCGTTCTCAAAGCGTCAACACCAACGCAAACCATTCACCGTCGATTGCATACGGGTCCTCCATTATAACAACCTATTCATCACATTAGCGTAAAAATAACATCAAATGAACATATTGTTCATAATATTAGAGTCGTTAGAGAAAAGAAGCAAAAATAACAATCATATCAGTTTAAAAAGCTATATTAATATTGATACCAATTTTTGCATAATACTATCTGAGCTATTTTAATGCAAAAAAGGTGACAATGATTTCATATGATAAATCAAGCAGTACAAAATATAACAATCAAGCAGTACAAAATATAACTATCGCCGGGAAAAATTCAGAGACCACATAGCAAGTAAATTTCATGTTTGTCAAAACACATCCCAGCAAAACCCATTTTGATGTTCAACCATCCCAGCAAAACCCATTTTGAATCTACTAACTCCATATCGTTTGTCTGTTACTTGCTTACTTTTATTGTCCGAACCACATTTTCATCACTTCTAATACAGAGAAACAAGTTTTACCATGTTGTGGCTAGTTTTATAATTCGAAAATGTTAAAATTTTATGTGTTATAGTTTTATAATATAATCCAAACATGTCGCAAGTGGACATGGGATAACTGTGAGAGTCTGGAACAATCGTATATTGTCTAAATATAAGTCTAGGTTCATGTATAAATGTCCAAAAGAGTCCAAGCATAAGTCTAGGTTAACTTAAGAGCGAAGAAATAATGATCGACGAGATCCAATAACATTAGTAAAATGCGAAGAGTATGTTTTACATACCATAGGTGTATGGCCACTACTATGCGAGTAAGGAAACATGTCTTGCCCATCATCAACGTAGTCATGTACACTGTCTGATACATATAGAGAGTACATATCTTTATTGCTTTTATGAGACCAGCGGACCTTTCCTTTTTGAATAAGAAATAATTCTCCATGCTGGTCCATAAAAAGATGAACCGGATGTTTGACATCTCCTTCACCCAACCAGTAAAAAATTCCCGTAGGAACCTTTTCCATGCTCTGGTTGCGTTCGCCAGAAACTGTCATAGTATATTTCAGAATTAGGCATACCGGAATGATTTGATAGCCCTGCTTTGTATAAGGAATCTAGGAGTGCAAGAAAAGTTTTTTGAAAATATGCCCACATATCAAGTTTACTAAATCCAATCACCTTACAAACATCCTTGGAAAATGTTCCGTGGTGTTTGAACACGTTCCTAATGAACCTAACGAGGTCTCTCTCCTCATTATACTCGTACGCCTTCATTCATTTTTACTCTTTCAATTCTGCAAGAATCCCATCTTGTATTCTATACATTATTCTTCCAGCATTCTATTTCTACCGCAAGAACAACGCGAGAATTGTCCCCTTGGTTAAGTATGTGCTCGCTAAAGTCCATCATAAAAGAGAGGCGCTTAATTGTCCCCCAAAAGAAGCGATGACACAAGAGATCACACTGGCGATTAGTATACTGCAGGAGATTAATATTTATCGTTAGTGATTTGACTTTAGTTAATATAATATGTTTTGTCCAACTTATTTCAAAAAGCAATAGTGAGGGGTGTTTGGGATTGCTTATAATTTTTTCTGCTTACGAATAAGTACTCCATGACATAGTGTTTGGAAAGGACTCGGTAATAGAAGAAAACATAATAGATTATTAAATAAAATCTAATCAGAATGATTTGCAAAAGGTTTTACGTTAGATTATAGAGTAAAAACTAAAATATAAACGAAACAGATAAGCATTCCAAACACCCGTTTACATTACTTCTCACATGATATCTCGCATCCGTAAGGGTTTTTATTTTTCAAATCAAGTTTATTAATAATGTTAATTGGTGGTACCTGTCATTTAGGATCTTCTCAATAAGATCACGAGCCTCGACCATCTTAAAAAGATTGAGTTCATCAACTCGCACCTTTTGGTCACTGACCTTGTAAGAACCACCACTTGTACAGTATAATAGGTTTTTTTGCAAGATCTTGCATGTTCGCATTCAAGCTACCACCTATTGTGAATAATGGGGGAAAT
>BQNB010137534.1:0-17836 GCA_026074375.1 Tanacetum coccineum
ATTTGCTACAAGGTCGTCCTCAACTTTCATAAAGAATTCTCAGTGTTTTCGAGCTTCAAAGAAAAAGAAAATGGCAGACTACTCCAGAATAAAGTGTTCAAAGCATAAGGAAGAAGTCGTCATTAAAAACATAATAAGAATAGTTTCCAAGTAGATCATTTAGGGGGGGATGTTAGAAATAAAGAAATAATCTACGTGTAGCACTGTTATAAAGTGCAGGGACTAAATATGTTAAGTTAAAAAAGTTTAATAAAGATAGTTAACCAAGGGGTATAAATAAGTATTTATGTCATGGTTAATTGTAACAACTTCGTTTAATCAAAAGGCAAGTTTAAGAAATTCTCTCTCTAAACACACACACTAATACACCTTGATTTACACACACTAGTCATCAATCAAGATCTATATATTTAATAAAACTTGATTAGAAAGTGTAGTTACGACATGTTGATAAAGTATACACACAATTAGTCATATGTCAACAAATTCTCCCTATATAGTACTAATACGTAGTAACTTTTATACACACGCAATAAAGAACAAATTCTACTTTTGCGACTCATGAATTCTTACCCAAGACTAGATATTAACCATGTATCAATATCGTAAGACTAAATATTAACGAACTTGACTTAAGAGTTAATATTTACTCCTTATAAAACATTTGAGACTTTCTAAAGATAGAATTTTAAAAATTTCATCTTGCACACGTATAAATATAAAAAGATTTTGAAATTGTCAAAATATAAATGAATTTGTAATATCTAAACAGTACAATTATACATGCATGTTGTACTATTAACTTATGCACCAACATATATATTTAACATTTTCGATTAATGTAATCATTAAAATATCCTTCGATGCAAAAATACCATCAATAAATCACATGATATAAATCAAGCAAGCTATTAAAAATAAATTTGTAAATACTCTCTTTAAACACACTAAACATTCCTGTTATAAAAATCATGGTTGCAAAAATCGTGAATCGTTAGTCGGGCGGTTGACCACCTTGTAGCTTGTAATCGGTCTAGGCGGGATTAATCGGATTGGTATTTCTGACAAAATTTAGGTATTTTTGACAAGTTTTGTGTATTTCTGGTGGGTTTTAGGTATTATTGGCAAGATTTTTTTATAAAAAACAACTTGTAATAGATTTAAACAGTTACTATAAGTGATCAAAACAAATTTACGATGAGTTTTAGGTACTTCCGACAAGATTCGAAGGTTTCCGGCAAGTTTGATCGCCGTTGACCACGGTTGACCTATTTATTTGACCCAGATACATAAATCGGCAAGGTCGAAGGCCTTGTAGCGTCTAAACGGTGATTAATCGGCCTTGTAGACCTTTTTTTGCAACACTGATAAAAATTAATACAATCTATAATAAACTAAATGGCATGTCTATGTACTTTACTATCTATTTTTAGCATAATATAGTTTGTTATTATTTGAAGTTATAAGAACCTAAAATTCTCGTATTTTGTAAAGTTATTGTCACGAAAAATATATTATCAAAAGACGTTATTAGTTAAAAAAAATTAAATACATAGTATCCGCCATGGTAACACGCAAGTACATATGCCAAAAGTTCCTTATAGACCCAAAAAATGGCATAGACCTAATGAACTAATCCTGGCCTTCCATATCTAAAGCAACATATATTTCATAAAATTAAAATTAAACCACACTTTTCACCTCTTTTTTTTAAAATAAAAGATCTTGCAAACGGTAAATCGCAAACGACAAAAAAACAAAACCATCGCGACAGAATTAAATCATCTTTCAATAGAGGGACACTTTGTATACTTTCGAACAGACTTTTTTTTTTTTCGTCACGTCTGAAAAAATCACATATGATTTGTATCAGAATCACATGTGATTTAATAAAATCACATGTGATTTTTCAGAATCGCATGATTTTTTCAGACGTGACTGGAAAAAAATTTGAAAAAAAAGTTCGTCGAAAGTATATCAAAGTGCCTCTCTATAGAAAGATGATTCAATTCTCGTCGCGAAGGTATGTTTCGTTTTGCTTACGATTACTAACGGGTTTTGTGAGATATTTTAATTTTTTTTTTTTAAAGGAAAAAGTGGGTTTATATTTAATTTGAGAGAAAAAGGAAGTCTTATGACTGGTTCAGTTGGATCATTTTTTTTTTTTTTTACTAAATTAAGAGTCTAACGTATGAACTTTTTATCTATACTACAAATAAAGCATTTCTAATGCGTGGGACCCATAAAAATTAAGAAAAGAGGCTAACATTCTTGACATGATCCATCTCAATTTTAAAGACCACATTATAAAGTGACATGAGTCAAACCTTTAGAATAAAAAATCACTTTATTTTACAAATTGAAATATCCTTTTTATCAATTATTACTTTTATTATGAAACGTAATTTCATCATATCTTTTAAAATTTTGTGCTCTTAATTCACATCCATTTTGATATATTTTTAATCACATGTGATTTGTGATACAAATCACATGTGATTCTTTCAAACGTGACTGAAAAAAAAATTTGAAAAAAAAGTTCGTCGAAAGTATATCAAAGTGCCTCTCTATAGAAAGATGATTCAATTCTCGTCGCGATGGTATGTTTCGTTTTGCGTTACGATTAACGGTTTGTGAGATATTTAATTTTTTTTTTAAAGGTGAAAAGTGGGTTTTATTTAATTTGATGAAAAATGGAAGGCTATGATTGGTTCATTGGATCTTTACTAAATTACGAGTCTACGTTGAACTTTTATCTTTATAATATATGTTTGATTTTTTTTATGTTCCTCAAGTCTTCGGAACTCAAAATAGATGATTAGTATGCTATGTTTTCTACTAGGCTTCAAATACATCTTCCAATAACTTCATACATATTATCGTAATACACATTTGAAAAGTTATACGCCGTCGTTTTGGACTGCGTGCTACAGTAAAATGAACAGTACCCTGCCCACTGGCCTCGGTTACTGTTCATCGGCCAAAAAAAACTTTATAATCTCCCTCCTCTTCTTTGGCCAAAAATAATTTACGGGACGTACTCTCATTTTTAACTATTTACGACTTTCTAACAGCCTGGGGAAGAAAAAAAACCGTGCGATTGTCATTTAATATAAGAACAAAAACAAACTATTAAACATGAGACCGAAAAAATAAACCCGAAAAAAAGATTAATGCCTCACAACAACGCGCGAAAAATTAACGCCCGCAGCAACGCGCGGGTAATCTTGCTTGTTTAGATAACATAATAAATGTAACTCTAATATAAGATGAGTTCATGCGTATTTTTAAACTGTGCAACTCTAATATAAGATGAGTTCATGGGTATTTTGATGTGCATTTTTAAACGGTTGTGGCAAGTTTGCAGATTAGGTTTACCCGCGACAAGATACATCACCCGTCACTTGCCCGCCACCCATTAGTGGTTCATTTTTCACCCATGAGAGTTACCCACCCATCAACGTGCGGTACTCACATGCTATGGATTTTTTCTCGCCCATTGCCATGCCTATTTAGAACTTCAAAACTGCTCAAAAGAATACCTCTCAAAGGCATACATCGGTGTGACCTCCCGTACAGAAAACATGAGGGTGTTAAAGTTGCTTAACGTTACATCAAGGTTGCAACCTCTACCGATTTGACTATGAACTGGTTCCCGGCGTCTACAAACGTCACCGGAAAAGGTAGATGATTTTATTAATAATATAGACATAAAGGAAAATATGAATGGAACTGAAACCGATAGTGTCGTAAGTTCTATTGGTAGTTGTAGCATTAATAGCTATAAGCCCTATGATATGTATTGTCAATCAGTTCACGAAAGCGATGCAGAGTCTCCTTGCCAATCGGGATACCATGAAGACACAGAATTTACCATGAATCATGAATTCAATCTTTTAAACCGAGGATACATTGGCGGATTGAAAATCATGAGACAAGACTCTGAATGCATACCGTTCTACCATTGAGGCTTTACATGCATCGGGACCCTTAACGTGGGAAAAGGAAACAATGGTAACAGACCTTCGTTTGTCACTTCATATATCAAATGATGAGTATTTGATTATGCTTAAAAACTTAAATTCTTCATCTAGTAGTTTGCCGTAATAGGTACACGCAAACTTTGTAAAATACATTTTTCTTTGTTCATAGCCTCAAATAATTGGAAGAATCGTATGTAAAGTTATGTGTTTTATAGTGAAACTGTGGTATAACATTGAGCTCATCAGTAGTTTTTTATTAAGGATGGTCATTTAGTTTATGCCTTCTCTGTTATTTTCACTTTGTAGAAGAAATAGATTTTTACAGCACTATCAGTATGAGTCGTTGTGTTGTTTTTAACTTTGTTTATTTGGTCAAGATTACATTGAATAATTATGTGGTATAGATCAATAATATAGATGTTTCACCACTACCAGAAGGCCTCATTAAGGTTTTTTTTGTTTGAGTATTATAATGCAATACGGTTTTCATTTCAGGCCACAGAGTACTGCTTCTACACCTTGCTCTGCATCAGTTAGTTGATGCTCAGACAATGGGGAAGGGCAATCCCTTCTGCTACATTTTGGTAATGATCCCAGTATATCTCACACTATTACATATAGTCCGTAACTTTCAGGGTATTTTTTCTTGAGAGATACAGGATCAAAATTCACACAACTCATAGTATGCTAAGGTATGGGAAAGCGTAATTGTGCTGAACATTAAGTTATGAATAAAATTTCCAGTTTTATTGACATTGTATTATCTTTGTTTAGGTAGATACCATGTAAGTTACAGTTCAGTGGTATGAGTTAATGTCAAAAACTCAAATGAATTAAAAAAGTTTTTGTCCAATTTAAAGAAAATATACCATTAGTTACGGGTTGCTGTGGTATGACTTAATGTCAAACTCCGAGTTCAAAAGGCTCAGGTTAGGTCGACCCAAGACATTTTTGTCCAATATAAAAATTCCATGCAACACTACAAGAAAAAAAGCTTTTAAAGACGAATGAAAAAGCGTCACTATTAGATGGAAAATTCGTCACGAAACCAAATTAATGACGAAAAATCGAACGTCGTCCCACTTGTCGTCACAATAGCTCCGTCACAAATTTATTAGTGACGAAATTGAATTTGACACTAAATTAATGACAAATAAAAGTCGTCCACTAAAGGTGTGTGACAACCCATTTCTTCACTTAATTTCATACACAAAAGTGCTAAAAAATCATTAGTACGAAAAAAGGTGTCCACTTATTGGTGAACCTAACAGAAACTAACGAACCTTAACGTCTAATAGTGACGACATACGTCGTCACTTTCCAAAATTCTATAATAGGCTGCAATTTTCAATATGCTTATTTGTAGATCGAAAATGACAAAAAAGTATAAAAGATACTTGATCATACGTCGCATAAAAAGAAATCAATTGATCGATACGTCCCAGCAATTATTCCGATGATACATATGTTTTTCAACAAGATATAAAGAGATAATCAAGCATGCAAGAGAATCCTCAAGTGGTAAACTATATCATGCATTTAAACTTCAACTAAAAATACAAATAATCATGAACTTCATCATAATCTTGAGCTTCATCCAAACTTCTACATGCCATCATCTTGAGCTTCATCATAATCTTCATAATCTTCGGTATCATAATCCTCCTGCATAAAAATAATAATTTCAAAGCACAAAATTTATATAATCTGAATCTTCTCTTCAAAACCTTAAACAAATTATATGTCATTTCGACTCGCTTGGACATTGCATACAACATCAAGAAACAGAATAAAAACTACTCAAAATCTTGTTGGCACCATATCAAGCATCGACAACAAAAAGTCATGTAAAAATTCTCACTTAATTAAACCTACTTTAGATATAAAAATATGAACTTTACATGTTTTTTGAGATTGGTCATGTATGAAGTGGCTTCAATGAGATAATTCACTTTTTTGTAAGGTTGACATGCTCCTTTTGTAGTTTGAGATGATTTTCCTTCAATTCCAGATGATCTTTCTCCAACAACTTTGACTTTTCCTTTTCTGAATTAAGATCCATTCTTATACTTTCGTCTCAAAAACATGCTTAGTAGAAGCGGACCATCCCCTTATATGTCTCGGAATATGACCCAGTTTTTAATGCAAATCTCAGCCGGTGTACATGAAGAACTAGCTTTCTCATTTTGTAAATCAACTTCTGCTAATAACAAGAGCAGTTTATTATAACCACCTAGGCATTAAGATGAATATAAAGATTTTAGTGCCAAAGATGCAATAGTAGAGAATATACCAAAATCTCAGTAAGCCTTATTCATTGCTTTCTTTTTCTTTGACCACTGGGCATTCTTTTTCATTGATCATTACTTCTTTTCCTCGTTTCTTTTTCTGTTTCAAATGATAGTAAACAATAATGACCAAAGCAAGTAATACCTTTTTTAAATTGCACTAGTATTTCTACAATTGCCTAAATGTAAAACATCAAATTCTCATCACGCTGTACCCATAGAGAATTCCTCCTTGCAACTGACTACTGAAGCTGTCATGCAACAGTAGGTGGACGCCGTCGTTACAAAGCTTGTTTTGCTATTGTAGCCGTATTTTCTCTTTTCTACGAGATTAAAAGTAGAAGAATGGGTTATTCAATTTAATATGTCAAGATTATCAGCAAACATATAAATCAGGTTTATTGCATCCAAACAACCCACTTTGGGATTGCCTTCTAAATAGTAATTGGTAATTATCAATAGATCTATAAGAAGGGTTAGAACCTGAAACTCTTCGCTCGCAAACTTGTCACATAGGAGGACCCACTCAGCAACATTTACACCATTTGGTAGATGTGTCGTTGCCTCGTCTTTAGTAGGGTACTTTCGGTAATGCTTGTGCAATATATATTGCCTAGTTCTATGATGGCTCGCTAGCTAGTAGCTGTGTTTTCATAGCACGTGCCAATGAATGTTGATTTAAAATCTGAGTGTTCCTATAAAAAAACATAGCTCAAAATCCATTAATAAATGATCAATTTTGCTGCAATCTTGCTCTATTAAAGTTGTCCTAAATAGTTTAAACATAGTTCAGAATCCATTAATAGAAAAAAAATTATCGCGGTCTTGCTGATGATGTCTTCTTTCAATAAACCAAGTTGTTTCTTCCAAGTTCTCCCATCAAACACAGCACCTTCTCGCACCACACATCCACCCTTGGTGATAAAGGTTTGGCTATCGTCCCCAACTATACGTCCCGCACAATCGTCAATCTCAAAAACCAATTTTCTTTGATTGGATCTGCTATTTCTATTTGCACTCAAAGCTCTCGATTCCTTCCTAGTAATAGTTGTGCCTACATAGATTTAGTTCAAATAAGAATCGAATTATTATTCAATGAAACAGATAGTTTTGGATTAAGAAACGCACCATTTGAATTTGAAGCAATGTTTTCTTGGTGATGAGCATTAGTGACTGTATTAGTTTGTGGAGAATTAACTTCATGCTCTTGGTGATCTTCCTGATACAGGTTCTCCATTGTCACATTATCTTAATGTATAACCGATTCTTTATTTTGAAGCCGCAAATAGCCACATTCCTTATTGATAGGGTGAAGATCATGATTAGTACTTGGGTTTCGCGAATCAAGCCTTTCAAATACATCTTTTCCATGTACAGACCCAGAATACCAAATTCTCGAGGGGTTTTTACTCTTCATGGAATGATCAGAAATCTGCATTTGATTAACATATATCATGTAAACAACAACCAACTGCATGTAGGAATCCCATGTAACTTTACACCAAAACAGTTCTATAAATAGCTTCTAGATTGTCACGATTTGGAATTACTATAGAACATATAATCAATGCTAGTAACTCCGACAAGTTGACATGTTCTGATGCAACGTATAGGTCAAATACCTGGTTTCCCCCTACCTTTATCTTCAAGTTGTGATGAAGTAAGTTCTCCATCCCTTCATTATTTTGACTTCCCCTAGCATTGACCTTTCTTTGTTCCTAAATAAGCATTGTATAATACATGTAACCAGAAATATAAAACATTGACATAGAAGTGAGAGAAGCTCATTATGGCAAGAATTGTTATTCTAAACTCTCATATGTTAAGCGATCAAATTTATATAAATTTTACCAGTAAATGTTTGGTGAATACGAGTTCTGTTATGTAGTACTAGTACTTTTATTGAACATGCATACCCTGTGAAAATTTACATTGAAAATAACTATAAAATGCACTGAAAATAACTATAAGAAGTAAAAAGAACTCGTTTTATTAAACATGGCGACTACAAGTCTGCACTCTTGAAGAAGAAGTAGGTCAAAATAGTCAACCAAAGTTTATATAAATTTTACGAGTAAGTGTTTGGTGAATACTAGTTTTGTTCTGTAGTACTAGTACTCTATACTAGTTCTGTTCTGAGCTAGACATTGAATTATAATGATATAACCAGTAGCTTGATGCAATTATTTTAAGGGAATATGGAAACTCCTATATCACGATATAAGAAAATCACAAAAGGAGCAATGGCATATTAGGTCCAATCTTTTACCTTGTTTTCTCTTGTCTTTTGCTTCACGTTTTGATGATGTAAGTTCACCATCCCTGCATTATTTTGACTTACCCCGGCATTCATCCTTCTTTGTTCCTAAATAACATATCAAGGCATGAATTTTGACAGCTCAGTGAAATATCAACTATTATGTATATCACTTTTTCATAACGTTGTCTCAAAATAACTATACATAAGTGGGGAGACGAATAAAGAAAATGTATCTAGTCGACCAATTTTGTTTAAATATTATTTCATTTACCTTGTTTTGCCATAACGTTTGCTTCGAATTTTAACTTACCTTACCATTCATTGTTCTTTGTTCCTATATAAAATATCAAGGCATATAAAGTATTTTAATTACAGAACACAGTAACCATAGTATAATAAGTATTTTAATTACAGAACATAGTAACCATAGTATAATAAGTGCAGAAATAACCATAGTCATTACATGGTTTTCCCTTTGTTTTTGCTGCAACTTTTGACGACTAAGGTTCACCATCTCCTCATTATTAGGGATGGCAAAGGGTCGGGGAATTTTGGGGATTATATTTACCATCCCCATCCCCGTTTATGAGCCTCATCCCCATCCCCGTCCCCATCCCCATCAGGGAATCGTTTTACATCACCGTCCCCGTCCCCAATGGGATTCGAGAATTTTCCGCCCTTTTGAACTAAGCATATAAATTACACAACTAATCGAAAATATAAAGAATTGACCTACAAAATGTCTTCAAACGCATACGTTGTACATAGTTGGATTATTTAAAATGTCTTTCAACTTTAAAGCATCGTAAATACTAAAATGTCACATATAATAAATAAATAAATGGATCGAATCCGTGTATTCAGAAAAAATATTGGTTGAATGATATGTAGTTAGTGCTTAACATTTTAAAAATATTTAATCCATTAAATATCACATATACGTACAAATATACTTCAAGTATAATACTTGTCAATACTCACTAACATATACATATACATGTACATGGAGTATTAATGTACAAATAATTTATATATATTTGTATATTAAAAAGTTCGGGGTCGGGTTCAGGGTCAGGGATTTATGCTATCCCCATCCCTGCCTCATCCCCGATTTCATAATTTGGGGATTCCCCGTCCCCATCCCTATCCCCGGTCAACTCGGGGATTCCCCGGTCAATTCGGGTATGGGGATTGGGTCTCGTCGGGTACGAGTTTTATTGACATCCCTACTCATTATACTGAATTACACTAGCATTTATATTTTTGAGTTCCTATATATATATATATATATATATATATATATATATATCACAACACCAAGATTTAGATTAGCAATAATAAACAGGAAAAGCAATATAATAATCAAATAATCTTAAAGAGCTCATATAGTAACCAAACACCACTTTTGGCAGTAGGTGGAAATATTATAAGCAAAAATGAAACAAACACACGAAAAACCATTTGTAATCAAGGAATAATCATCATCAACAACAAACCATAAAAAAATTCAATAACAAACCAAAAAGGTCGCAACATAACGATTGTTGATTGTTGTTACAATCACTACAAGAAAAAAGGGCTTTAATGACGAATGGAAAATCGTCATTATTTGATGAAATTAGTGACGGAAAAAAGGCGTCATTATTTGGGTGAGCCTAACGAGTAACTAACTAGACCTTAACGTCTAATAGTGACGAAATACGTCGTCACTAAAAATGAGCATATAACAAAAAAAAATTGTACTACGGTAATTTTTATTACATTTCATAAATGAACTCGAATCTAAAAATTAGTAGCAATATGTCAAACATATTAATTTATTCACAAATGCTAGATTTATTTACAAAACCTACATGCTCGAATCTCGACCAAAACAAACATAACGGGGACACTCTCTTCAGCATACTCGATCAACTTACTTCTTGAGCATGTTCTGGAGATGCAATCTTTGACTTCTGCTTCAGGTTTCAGGTAATATGGGATATCAATAAAAACAATTATTTTGCAAAAGTGCAGAGCATGTGAAAAGTAAGAAAGTAACTTTGATGCATGTGAAAAGTAAAACTTATAACTTACTGATCCATTTGACTTTTGCTTTAGTTTTTGGTAACATGGGTTCTCCATCTCTCGTTATCTTTTTCAATACATCTAGTAGCTTGGTCAGCCTTTACTCTTCTGTATACCTTTATACTAACAATGGAACCTAAATGAAATTTAAAACGAATCATTACGTTTAATTATTACTCCACAACAAATACAAGGTCACATTAGTCTTAAGTAATACTAGCACTAGGAAAAGTAAATCCAAAACAAAAGGGTATACCTTACGTCATGTGACACCCTAGGCAAATCCCACATCGGTTTTGGCTTGGAGAGATGCTGGGTTCATAAGATAACATTCGCCTTACAATGACACAACGCGTTTTATAGTCTACTGCGAGTGGGGTTCCTAGGAACTGGCAGTTAAGCGTGCTCATGTAAAAGTAGTATTGACTTGGGTGACTTGCCAGGAAGTCTTCACACGAGGGCCACAAAAGCAAAGCCGTGAGCCTGCGGGCAAAGCAGACAATATTGTGGTCTGCGTAAGGCGGGGTAAAGTGGTATCAGAGCCACTCTTGAGCCGTTCAGGATGGTAGGGCAAACCTCATCGAGGACGTTGAGTCCCTAAGGGGGGGGGTGATTGTGACACCCTAGCCAAATCCCACATCGGCTGTTGCCTGGAGAGATGTTGGGTTCATAAGATAACATTCGCTTTACAATAACACAACGCATTTTGTGGTCTACTTCGAGTGGGGTTCCTAGGAACTGGCAGTTAAGCCTGCTCATGTAAAAGTAGTATTGGCTTGGGTGACCTACCGGGAAGTTTTCACACGAGGGCCACAAAAGCAAAGTCGTGAGCCTGCGAGCAAAGCGGACAATATTGTGGTCTGCGTAAGGCAGGTTGTTACACGTCAACAAAAGAGTTGTTCTCTGAAACAGTTCCGTGCAGAACCATACTTTCATGAAGGATGGTGACCATGAAGCACTTGGTATAATTCTGGTAAACTTGGGGTATGTCTCAAGTAGCGTTAGTGGCTGTTCAAGCAATTAGCTTGAGGTTAATGTGGCACTTCAGCCGCATTCCATTGTACTGAACTGATTTTTTGGTGTAATATAATTTACCGGGGATGTTTCCTTTTTACCCCAAAAAAAACCGATGATTAATCAGAAGGTTTTTGCTGCATGTACCATTTACATAAATGAAGTTATGCTTACTAACCGATATGGATCTGCAGATTCATATATCACAAATGTAAGAGAAAACCCGACCTACAATTTCCAAAAACACAAAGATTAGTAATCTACCAAACGTTATAACTTGCAACAAGTCAATGGTGGTTAACATGTTTGGGCAAGTTGTACATTGGAAATTAAGGCATGCCCCAACAAGGATGCCAATCTCTATCCCGAGAAACAATGTAGTTGTACTAGTAACTGTCCAAAGAAATAAATCTTTTTTATCTACTCTCCATAAAAACATTTCCTCTTCATAGTCGGCCTGTAATAATAAATCTTAAAACTATACATCTTTTTTTCGAGAATAAAGTGATGACACAGTGATGCAAATCCTCTCAATTTTTGGGGAGAGAAAATTGCAAACTCACCAACCCAATTACAGCAGAGACTACGATGCCATCCAGCACACACTGAAAAGGTGATAAAATCCATAAGGGGTAGAGTCAGTATCTACCTATAATAGCTTTAGGAAGTGGTGAATATATGTAACTGTGTTATTAACATCCAAAGTGTTAATATTATGAAAATGAACTACAAGAATGATGAAAAGTCAAATGGATAATCAGCATTGAAACGAATCAGCTGGAGCCTATGCCACTTTTTAAGAGAGTTAAAAACTATATGAAGACATACCTGAGGTATATATTTTAACGTGTCATGAATAAGAGAGTTGAGCAGATGATAAGGCCCATGATAATTCCAGATAGACTAGTTTTTGCGCCAATTTCATGATTAACTGATGACCTTGAGAAGGAACCTATCAAACATGTTCAAATTATAGAAACTTATATAGCCTAGCGTGCATTAATAAGTGATAACAGCATTGAGAACACACATAATTAATATTTGAATACATTAAGATAAACTTTAGTGAAAGATAAGCATGTTTAAATTACACCCTGCATTTATAAATTCTAGCACTTTGATTTATTAAATAAACACTCAGGTTCCCTAAAATTTAACTACAAAGAAAATTAAAATTCTTATGGACCACGAAGTTATCAAGATAAACTTGAAACTATTTCCCACTGCTCATGTGTCCGTTTATAAATCACATGTATAAAGTGTAAAATACAAAAAATTAAACCTTTTCGACAGTCATGATATGTCACAAAATTAGAAGGAATACCTATGGAGACAGATCATGTACACTTTTGATACTTGAAGTAGAAAAGACTCTTTAACATCAGTTTTATTACATATATTTTATATAAGAAATCAACAAAATGAGGAGAGAATTGGTTGAATTACGTGTAGCACAAACTATTTGTCAACATTAGCAGTCCATCCGCAGTGAACTTGTTTTCATCATAGAGAACATGGTAGTGAGTCGAGCGACTTGTTCCCTACATAAATACAGCAAAACCAAATTAGCCAAAAAATGATTCTAAATTAACTTAAAATTCATATTAACTGCATTGTATATAGGGAGAAGAAATATGAACCCAATATAAAAGCTAAAAAGGTTCACCTGAATACCAGCATGACTAGACAAATAGAAATCAAACTTAGTGGGGTGACAGATCTTGGTATACTAAACAGTTCCTAGTTATCATCTTGGAATCATAATCCTAAAAAATATAACATATGTTGTAGGAGCGTCTTGGTCACTTGGGTCGTTCACCTATTTAGATGAGCCGCCAGCCCGAGCACCTAACCGTTGAGAGCCCACAGGTGAACCCGTCCTACCACTGACCGCCCGCTCCATCCCGTTAGGTGGTGGTCAATTGGTTATTAGAGTAGGTTGCTGAATTCGCCAAGGGAAAAGGAGTTCCGACAAAACTGTACAAGGAGGATATTTTTATCCCCCAGACAATTCTGTAGTGACTGAGGTGTTGATCACGAGTGGTGGAAAAAACTCAGGGTTTGTGGCTGGTGGTTGAAGAAGGGGTGGGGTATGTTGGCCGTACAACTTTACTAACCGCCGTGTTGGTACGGATGAAGTATTTAAGAGAGAGAATACAAAAGTTACCTGTAATTAAAGGAGAGCGCCGCGGATTATAAATACGAGACCGCGTCCACCCCCGATCCCCTAACCCACCACAAGGCCAGAAACCTCCCCCCCCCCCCCTATAAACCACAGACAACTACCGAAATCCAAACAGCACCCCCCCGCCCCACCACAGGTCTCTCTCACCTCTTCACCGCTGATTCCCCAAGCTGTCCACCCTCCCCCCATCCACCACGCTCCACCACACCCCCTGCCCACCCCACCCAGAACCAACATACCCCTCCCCTAACCCGGACGGGTCACCCCCACACACAACCAATCACCCACCCCCCCCCCCACCAACCCCCCCCCCCTCCTTAAAACCCAACGCCCGGTCCCAAACCCCTCCCCATCCGCCCTCCCCAATGACCTCACTGACATCCCCCCCCCCCCCGCACCGTGACCCCTCCCCCTCCCCCGCTGCACCCAGAACCCCGGTCACCCCCCAACCCCCCCCCAGAAAAACTGTGTCATAACCCAAACCTGTCAGACCCCCAAGCCCCCAACCCCCCGGGCCTGTATAACAAGCGTACCCCCCCAGACAAACCCTCAAGAACCACCTCCACAATCGCCCACAAAACAACACCCAACGAACCCCCTATCCCGTAGTACCTTCTGCAGTCACACCCCTTAAGCACCGCGTAACCCCACCTCAACCCCCTCCCCCCCATCCCCAACAACCCCATCCCCCAGACACCCTAAAAAAAAACCTACGGGAGGTCTAATTATCAAATTCCTCTACGCCATTGCCGCTTCTCATTAATCTCTTACCACCATATGACACTAACCCTATTCATACCTCTTCCCCCATCCGTTTCTAAGAACAAACTTACCTCCACCCAATTCTCCACCATTCCCCCCCCCTCTCATCCCATTCTTTTCTCTTTCTCTTTCCCCTTCTATACTCTCTCTTTTTCTCCTTCTACTTCTCCCTCGCAAGTTTCTTTGTTTTCATCACAACACAATGCCGTGATCATTAGTTAATCGGAAGGTATGTATATCTCAATACTTATTCTTTTACAAATATTTCATCGATTCTTATTACGTGTTTTTTGCTCATGTTGATTTTATCTGAACTTTGTTATCTTTTTCATTGTTAAGAACTATCTGAATATATGATTATTAGATTATTAGGGTTTTTTTTAAATCAATGATTATCAACTTGATGTATCTCTGATCTTTTTTATTTTATATTTGGTTGGTTAATTTTTTTCTAATCCTAAGTAAAATTATTTGATTTTTATCAACAGATTTAAAAAGACCTGATTAAAATCATAGAAGGAACAAGAACGATGCAAACTAAACTGCCCCATGTTTGTTGTTTACCTAAGAAAAATGCTCTGCCATATTGGATTTTCTATCTATTCTACATATAAAAATGTTTCTTTGATACTCACAAACGAATTAAACTCACAACAACTACCGATCGGAAAACGAACATCACCCTTGCTTATATTCTCCAACGGCAGAATGAAATGAAGAACGGCCCACTGAAATCCGGCGTCCTACAAACGTCACCTCCGAAAAGGTAGCTGAATTTATTAATAATATAGACATAAAAGAAAAATAATATGAATGGAACTGAACCGATAGTGCGTAATGCTAGTGGTATGTAGCATAATAGCTATAAAGCACCCTATATAGTGTATTAGTCGATCAGATTTCAACGAAACGATGCAGAGTCGTGCTTGCCATCAGGGATACCATGAAACACGAAGATTTACCATGAAGCCAATGATGAATCTTTTACCGAGGAGACTTGGCGAATGAAAATCATAACGAGAACTGAATGCATACCAGATTCCTAAACCATTGAGGCTGATTACATGCATCAGGCCCTTAACGTGGTGAAACAGGAAACAATGAACAACCTTCGTTTGTCATACATAGATCAAATGATGATATTTGATTATCTTAAAAAAACTTAAATCTCATCTATAGTAGTCGTAATAGGTGACGACGCAAGCGTTTTGGAAAATTCGTTTTTTCTAGTTGATATCCTTCACTAATAGGAAGAATCGTATGTAAATTAGTGTATTTATTGTGAACATTGTATAACATATGAGCTCACCATCAGTAGTTTTTTTATTCAGGAGGTCATTTAGTTTATGCTTCTCTATGTTTATTTTGCACTTTGTAGAAAAATAGATATTACAACACTATCATAGGATCGTTGTTTTTTTAACTGTTTATTTGGTACTTAGACTACATGAAAAATTATCGCGGGTATAGTCACTAAGAATGATGTATTCACCACTACCATAAGGCCTCATTAATGGTTCTTTTTGTTTGGAGTATTACGGTTCATTTTCAGGGCCAAAGTACTGGCTTGTACACCTTGCTTATGCATCAGTTAGTTGATGTCGAGACAATGTGGGAAGTGCAGAATCACTTCCTTCTCAATTGGTATATTCGGGTCGGTATATTTCTTCACATGATTACATATATCTTGTAATTGTTCTAGAAAATTTGTTTTCTTGACAAAGATACAGGACAGATTGCAGCAGCCCTGCTACTGATCCTAAGTAGGAAAAAGTGTATATGAGCTGAACAGGTAAGCTTTAAAATAATTGAAGTTTCCTATTTAACTTTGTGTTATCTTTTATTTCGGTATTACCATCAAGTTGACGTTGGCTGTGGGGATGGGTTGGGTCACAAGTCAAACTGAGTTAAAAAGGATCAGGTCAGGTTTAGGTCAGACGCGACCCTTTTATCCAATTTTCAAAAAATAAAAATAAAATACATGCATAAACTAACTGTGCTCCGTATGATTAGTATAGCTACATAGTAATAATAAAAGTTCTACTGTATTTAAGAGTGTTTACTAATTTAATTGAGTTATACTTGCGGCAATTTTTGACCGGTTGGACCCATTCGACCCGTGCCTAGTTTTCCCTTTCCCTTTTAGCTACGTTTTTGGCTTTTCCTGTTTGACCTTGAGAGATATAACTAACAACATAACCACAATGACCCATTCACACGTAAGTGGGCCGAGATTGACATATCGACTTCAAATTGTTATGTTTACTTGAGTTTTTTTCTTGAGCTTGCTCAAAGGGATTGTGACTTCTTATTCTATCTTTGTGTATTGTCCACTGAAGTATGAAATATATGTTTTTCAATGAAAGGTAAAGGTAAGAAAAAACAACCCCATGTGCCTAATTTAGTTGGTTGAATATTATGAAATACTTTTAGATTTCTTCAAGCTAACGTGTAAGCTTTTCCGACCTGCACGGCTAGTAAGCCTAAGCCATAACATCTTTCAACTACGAGGCAGAATCTTTTGATTTATAATTTCACATTAAGATATGTAAACGTCACCATGTATGTTAAACGTCACCATGTATGTTGGATGCTAAAAATTAGAAACTTCTGCGGTGCGATTATTTTAATGAAGAAAATTGCTGATCAAGGTACATGTATAAGTCACAAGCATAAAGATCATTTGGTTCAATTCAGTATGCAAAGTATTCAGGACCAGCTGCTTGAATAATGACCGGTGCTCGAGACGATTCGAAGATCAAGTCATTGGTATTCGTGTGATAAGTAATTTTTTTATAACGTTGTTTTATATAAATATTTCTTTTTGTAAAGTATAAGGTGTTTTGCTTTCTGATATTGTATGTATGAGATTTTAAACTATATGTTAATTATTCAGTTACCAGATTGTGTGAATCCTTGATGACTTGATGTTACGCTACACAAAAGGAGGTTTTAGCAATGACGCTTTTCGTGAAAACAAGAACTCGATCATCGCTCAAATCAGCCAAAAAAAATGACTTCCTTTCCTTTTGACTTTGACCGCAACCATTAGCATTTGTCGTTGCGAAATGTGTGCGTTAAATACATACACTAATTATCAAAATTAGCAACTTAATTGTGATTAAAAAACGACAACGTGGCACTACAACATTTACCACTATCCCCAGCGACATTTCCACGCCTTCCCGGGCGACATGTCGTTGGGGATACTCATCCCGGGCGACATGTCGCCCGGGATACTTTGAAGGGGAAAGCTCGCCAGGGATTCTTTCCCGAG
>BQNB010137535.1:0-17836 GCA_026074375.1 Tanacetum coccineum
ATAACTCATGCATATCACTTAAGCAGTACTAACTATTATACAAACAGTACTAATATATAACTAACAATACTAACTATACTAGCAGTACTAACAATGTACTGGCAGTACTAACTAACTATAACTAGTAGTACCAAGTATGAAAGCTCTGAATCCCAACAAACAACAAGCATTAAACGTTCATAGATAAATATACACTAAAATCTAACTCACTTTCGTAGGAATCACAGTTGCATTTAGCATATGCAACAAGCCTTTTAAACCACTTGGTAGCCCAAGTGGACGAGTGAAGTCTCGTGAGGGTTTCCAGAGAACATACCCACAAAGTTCATTTACTTATACACGGTTTTTTAAAAGGTTTCAAGCTGATTTTTGGTTTCAGAAAAGGATTTACGGCGTAATCATGGGATTGGTTACGCCGTAAACATGTGGTTTAAAATTTTGGAATTTTGAATAAGAAGGTTACGGCGTAACTACTTTAGAACATTACGACGTAATGATATCTGTTACGGCATAACCAATGTGGTTACGCCTAGACAGAACCTTGCTACCAAATGAAAACGAGTCGAGGAGACCTCGAATTCCACTTCCTTATAGCGAGAACCTGCAAAATAAGAGAGAAACCAACAAAAACCAACTAATATGTAAAAAATAAAAGACGGGTTGTCTCCCGACGAGCACTTTTGTTTATTACCGAGTCTTTAAGTTAGACTCAAGATGCTCTACGTCTCTCTGTGGATCCTCCTTCCACTGTCTACTTCCTTTCGAATTATATTCCTGAATCTTGCCCTGATCTCTCTTCCCAATGGTAAGGCATCCATTAACTCTTTAGTAACACAAATGAAATTTTGGCTACTGTCAAACGAGTATCTTTTTATTTCGAAAGTTTCTACATGAACTATTGCTGGGTCATACTCTTCTATGTTGATTCCAAGTTCTCGCCTTTACTCCTCTTTTGATTTTTGGTCATGCCACCAATAGGTATTATCCCCTTGTACTTTCTTACAATTTTCCCATATATCATCTAGCATATGTCCTTTCTTTCCTATGCCTAATTCATATTCGTCTGCTAACTGGTCAACTTCGAGATCAAACATCCACTTATAGTCATCAAAACTCCTTTCTCGCGGGTCTTTTACTAGATCTTCTCGAAAACAATCAATTAGCCATGTTTTAAGTAGGGTTTTCTTCACTGGTTCGCTTACGTTTGTGTGTCCTAACTTTGTCAGTAGCCAATACTTGAAAGGGTAGTCCTTCGGTTTAGGATTGAGATTCTCCTAGACGGTGGTAAACCTTGAAGTGGGAGTATTTGGATTGTTGTTACACCACTCCTCAAACCTATCGTCCCAAATTAATTCTTTCTCTTGGGTTTCTCTGTATTTTACTAATAGGAACTCAGGAAATGATAAACCTCCCCTGTTTATTCTTTTCCTATCATCATGGTAACAGTACCATTTTTTATAACTCCTTCTTCATCCATTCCATAAATCTCAGGACCTCCATTACACTCTCTTATGTTTGGGTCACATGTCGGCCAAAATTTGAGTTCTCCTTTCAGAATTTGTTTAACCGGTTTACAGAAGTGTGTGTTAGGGAGGTTTATATCAAATTTAAGTTTTCTCGGCTTCTTACAACTTCGTCTTTGCTCCTGATTACAATAATTGTTCTCATTATGCAAATCGTCGGTTTTCTCAACCCTAGATGATGCATCTGATGAAGTATGAAAGGTATACTCACTATTAGAGGTTGAGTTTATCATATAAATCTCTCCTATGGGGGTTGTGAAATTATGAATCTTTTTGTTCATATCAAAGGTAACTCTGTCACCTCCAATTCCTAAGGAGATTTCTTTATTAAAGACATCTATTTCGGCATGAATGGTCACTAGAAATGGTCTCCCAAGAATCATAGTTTCATTACGTGTGTTTAACATATCCATAACCACAAAGTTTGATGGGAATAAAAATTTGTCGATCTTGACAAGGACGTTCTCAACTATTCTGATAGGAGATCTTTTCGTCATATCTGCCATTTCAACTAGCATGTCAGTTTTCTTTAGTTGAGCCAGTTTTAGGTGTTCAAACATGATCTTGGGTATGACATTAACACTGGCGCCTAAATCTGCCATAGCATAAAAATTTAAACTTCCAATAGTGCATGGAAGAGTAAAATTTCTAGGGTTCTTCTCTTTTGGTGGAAGTTGACATGGCAAGACTTTTGAAGACACAACATTTTTTTGAAAAATTTATGTGCAATTGTCAAAGGATACCTCATGTTGTCCGTTATCATGGGGTGTCTTTTTGTCGGCGTACACTGCTTTGCAGTGGTCAAATGATGAATTGTTTATTTCATTGGCAGCTTTTGTGTGAAACTCCTTTGTTAGCTGCTCGATTTGGGTCTCTAAATTTTTAAGAGAAGCGCTTTGGTTTCGAGTATTAATCTTGGCATTCTCCTAGAGTTTCTTTAAGGAAAATCTAAAGATAGTCGGTTCGTTAAAGCTAAATAAATCATGGAAATTATTTAAAGGTATCGAGTAATATTGTTGATACGTTGTTAACAACGATGTAAAGTTTTATATTAAGTGGTAGATACCGCCACTTGTCTTTGTAAAAGTATGTAAAGTATGGGATGATTGGGAGTTGACCGTTACGGGAATGCCAAATTAGGTTGTTGTTTTTTATCTATGATCAAGACGTTTGTGTTTATAGTTGTGTCTTTATCATGGCAACGATCAGGAAATAGTATCTAGCAACTTAAACCTATTCTGTTTGGACTTAATCTATTTGTTTCGTGAATTTTATTTATCAACAATTTATTTCCCTTTCCGAATCATTAACCTTGGGTTTGACTCGAATGAGAATGTGATCGAGTCATGCATGTCTATTCCATCATTACGGCCATGTATGTGTGATTTGGCCACCTTGTTGGTTTATTATTTTGGTGAAATTTAGAAGATCCATACCCTATATCACTTTACTAGCCCTATTCTTTAGCTTATTTAAGTTAAGGTTTGAATGCAGTCATATGTGTCTATCTCATCGTTATGGGTGTGTATGTATGGTCTTTGTCACCTTTTCTGGAATGTTGGTAACGGTAGAGACTAGATAAAGTAATCAAACCCTTTTAAGCCTTTAAAGTGAAACCCAATTTACCTTTATAAACTTGTTACTCCTTAGCTCTAGTGGTGGAGATGTGTATCCTCGCCAAGCTTATAATAGAAAACTCATCATGACCAAGCAATTGAGAGAATTAGTTACATGTTACCACATAGATTAGTTGAGTGATTTGAGTGTTTTCATCTTCCTATTTCGTGAGGTGTTTGGTTGTGTAGTTGTAATTGACAAAATAAATGCTTAACGGAAAAAAATCCTTAGGGATACATTTTCATAAGCTTCTAAAGGCTACTTGAGGACAAGTAGGATTCAAGTGGGGAGATATTTGATGACATCAAATAATGTCACTTTTATAGCATCATTTATCCTAAGTAAAGAACCCATTTTGTATAATTATTGCAAGAATTGTTACTAATCGTTTGTATTTGAGAATTGAAGTAATTATGGAGTACTTGGTGAAGATTGGCAAAAAGGCACGCATTCTAGAGCTTAAACGAAGACATTTGAAGATTACTGTTCTGACATCTTATACGCCGTATCCATCAAGGAAGATACGGCGTATCTGTGCCTGCACTTCACAAGAAACCACGAAGATACAAAGTCCAATACGCCGTATCCAGGAGAAATCCATACGCCGTATTCAATATAAAGTAATAAAATATTCTAGAAGATACGAACTGTCCCTACTCTATGAACCCCTAATACGTTATATCCATCTCTCTCGATACGTCGATTGGCCAAATTTCAACAGTAAAATAGAAATCCCTAATAACGGGTTTTATTGTGTTTGAATCATAATCTTGATACCTTAACCACAAAGAGTCAATTTTCCAGAAGACAAGAAAGAGCATAAGAGTCAAGCAAAGTTACTAAATTCCATAGGAAAACCCCTTATAATCTTCTATACTCTAGTAAACTGTTCCGATTTTTTTGTATCAATCGTTTAATCGGGTTAGTTACCTTGGTTTTATTATTATTTTGTATTGAGTTTATAAGATTAAGGTGCTAAATACCCCCTTGGTATTTATCCATGGCTATTAATATTTGAATGTTTGGTCTGTTATCAAGAATGCTTAATTTTCGCTGATTGCTTGTTATTATCGTTTATCAATTTATACTTGTTTACGTGCTTTTGTATGCAACCTATCATTCAACTGGATCTAGTGATACCAACCAAGTTAGCTAGATGCCGGGATGGCTCTCCATAGAGTTGAATTATTATATTGTATAGACCAATATAGATCACAAAGTAAATGACCTATTCTTTTGCCGTTAGATTAGTGAGCTTAGTTAGACAGGCAGGTGACCCTTGGGATCAACGAGTACGTTCTTAATCAATTGGTAAAGACTTGGCCAGTGGACTACTAGTATATAAATTACCATTAAGCAGTAAGTGGGTAAAGTCTCTATGAGCTAGGGTTTAACAAGATTACCATTGGCTTAACCCTAAATAGATTATTATTAGCAAATAGATGCTTATGTGTAGGTGCGATAAATTGTGACAGAATTCTAGGTGTCTAGATCTTAGGAAGAAGTACCGCCTAAGTCTTAAGAATGATATGCCGCCTCGAGATAAGCACTTATTGTACTAAATAAACAAACCAACATTTTAATTGGATTCATCATGGTTAATACAGTTTTCTTATATTTGGCTATACTGCTAATCTATCTTTTGTCTATCCGCTTGCGTGTGTTATTGTGTTTTAAGTTGATCTAAGTTACCACAAACATGTGCCAGTCTCTCAGGTGAAAAATCCCCATAATATCTATTCGAATAGGATTAACATAGGTTTTAGCAAAGTTTAACATAAAATAGAATACGTAGTTTAAATTAACATAGTTTAGTTACCTAAAATATTGATAGAATTAAATATTAGTTCTCGCTCTTAGTGATCGACACCCTACTTACCACGAAACTCCATCTGATCGAGTACACTGCCCGTTAAAGTGTTGTTTTAGGTAAAGTCGGAAAAATATAAATTTAAAACTTGAATACTCTAAAATAAACCCTACACGAGAACACGATCAAGAATCTAACTCATTTGGAAGATGATAGTAGTAAAGGCTTGATCTCATTTACTAGGCTTTAAGATACTTATATCTTTCAGATGCCCCCACACGATACCTAGGTTTTCAAATTGAGGATACCATTAATGGAGTAAAGTCCCACCACTTTTAGTACTTAGTGACGGAGATAAGATGAGTGGACTTAAGTAATCCCATGAAAAGGATAAGTGGATATATAGGGGATGTTTGAAGTTAGGACCCGAATACCAAGTGGATAAAATATGAAAGAATGGCTTATACGTGGACATGTGAGCATTCATGAAACGAACTAAGAAAGTGACTCCGAGTCTAGCTACAAGACTCGTTAATAAAGAAAAACGGTTATTAGGAGGCAACCGAATCTTTTTATTTTATGCATTTTAGGAGTGTCATGTGTTTAAATTTTCATTATTTGTTCTTATAAGTTTAAATTATGTGTGATCATGCTTTATTTTGTTTTTAACCTCGTCTTAATTGCAATCAAATGTATTTTGCATAAAATAAGTGGAGGGGAAATATCTGGTCTCTAAGAACCATTTCAAACATATAAAATAGATAATTTTAAGTTAATTCACATTTTATGTTTCTTTGTTTGTTTGTTTTGAGTCATATGTTTGTACTAACTGTTTTCGTTGTTTATGCAGTAATTTTTTCAGGAAATAACTAATAGGTTATTTTTGCAGAAATTTTTCCAGGAAGCGAAAACGTAAAATATGTCAGGTGTTCCTGAAGGCCTCAAGGTTTATACTTGATGGCTTCAGAACTGTATCAGAGGAGAAATCCATATTTGTTTTGAATTTTTGAAAATTTATTTTTGTTAAATTTCTAGAATTTTTAATTTTCCTGATTTTTGTAGAAAGTCACGATTACATTAGTATTAACATTCTATCTTTATTGCTTTATTAGTATCTTAGTTTATGATTAAATAAGGCTGTATATTATTTACCATCGATTTTACGCTGGGTATAGCTGTTTTTGTCTTTGATTTTTAGGGTATATTAGATAAGGAGAGTCCGGAAGTTCATTGGATTTTCACTTGGATGATTCTTGGATGAAGATTTAATCTGATCATCTTGTTTCTTCTCTGATATTGAGTAAACCATGAGAGTATTAGTTTTTCTCATTTTTATTTATCTTCCTATTATTTTTTTTAGCTACTTGTAGAACATTAGGGACAATGTTCAAAATAAGTGTAGGGGGTAATAAAAGACTTAGAAATTATTCTTTCATTTTTATTTGCTTTGTCTTTAAAACGATATATAATATACCAAAACAAAATTTGGGACGGTAATTTTGACCCAAATTTAAAAAAAATGGGATTAATCACATGGTTAAATAACTGTTTTCTTATATTTGGCTATTACTGTAATTATTATTTTGTCTATCCGCTTGCGTGTGTTATTATGTTTTAAGGTTGATCTAAGTTACCACAAAACATGTGCCAGTCTCTCAGGCTGAAAAACCCCCTAGTATCCGTTAGAATTAGGATTAACATAGGTTTAGCATAGGTTTAACATAAAATAGAATTAACGTAGTTTAAATTAACTTAGTTTAGTTAACCAAAATATTGATAAAATAAAAGATTAGTTCTCGTTCATTAGAGATTCGACATTCCGCCCTACTTACCACGCACAAACTCCATACGACTCGGTTGGTTCACTGACCCGTTAAGGGTTGTTTTAGGTAAAGTCGGAAAAAAAAATATAAACTGTTCAAACTAGATACTCTAAAATAAAAACTTCACGATACACGATTCAAGAGTCTACTCATTTGGAAGATGATAGTAGTAAAGTATTGATCTCATTTACTAGGCTTTAAGATACTTATATCTTTCAGATGCCCCCACTCACGATACCTAGGTTTTCAAATTGAGGATACCATTAATGGAGTAAAGTCCCACCACTTTTAGTACTTAGTGACGGAGATAAGATGAGTGGACTTAAGTAATCCCATGAAAAGGATAAGTGGATATATAGGGGATGTTTGAAGTTAGGACCCGAATACCAAGTGGATAAAATATGAAAGAATGGCTTATACGTGGACATGTGAGCATTCATGAAACGAACTAAGAAAGTGACTCCGGTTAGCTTACAAGACTCCGTTAATAAAGAAAAACGGTTATTAGGAGGAACCGAAAATCTTTTTCTTTTTTTATGCATTTTAGGGTGTCATGTGTTTAAATTGTCATTCACTTATTTATTCTTGTTATTTTAAGTGTAATAGTATTTTTTTGTGATCATGCTTTGTTTTGTCTTAAACCTCATCTTAATTGCAATCAAAGGTATTTTGCATAAAATAAGTGTAGGGGAAATATCCGGTTTAAGAGCCATTTCAAACATGTAAAATAGATAATTTTAAGTTAATTCACATTCTATGTTTCTTTGTTTGTTTGTTTCGAGTCATATGTTTATACTAACCATTTTCGTAGTTTATGCAGTAATTTTTCCATGAAATAATCAATAGGTTATCTTTGCAGAAAATATTCCAGGAAGCGAAAACGTAAAATATGTCAGGTGTTCCTGAAGGCCTCAAGGTTTATACTTGATGGCTTCAGAACTGTATCAGAGGAGAAATCCATATTTGTTTTGAATTTTTGAATATTTATTTTTGTTAAATTTCTAGAATTTTTAATTTTCTTGATTTTTGTAGAATAGTAAGATACATTAGTCTAACATTCTATCTTTATTTCCTTTTTCAGGAATCTTTATGTTTATGATTAATAAGCTTGTATTTTATTTACCATCACGATTTTACGCTGGGTATAGTTGTTTTTGTCTTTGATTTTCAGGGCTATTTATAGATAAGGAGAGTCGGAAGTTCAATTCGGATTTTACACTTGGCGATTCTTGGACTACTAGTATATAATTGCCATTAAGCAGTAGTAGGTAATAGTATTATGAGCTAGGGTTTAACATGTTCACCCATGCTTTAACCACATACAGATAGAGTATATATCAGCAAATTGGATGCTTATGCGGAGATGCAGTTCAAATTGTGACAGAATTCTAGGTGTCTAGATCTTAGGAATAAGTAAGCCGGTAGTATTCGAATGATATGCCGCTCTTAGATAATCACTTATTGCACTAAATAAACAAAACAACATTTTAATTGGATTAATCATGGTTAATACAGTTTTCTTATATTTGGCTATACGATTTAATTTATTGCTAATCTATTTCTTTGTTGTCTATCCGCGTGCGTGTGTTATTGTGTTTTAAGTTGATTAAGTTACCACAAACATGTGCCAGTCTCTCAGGCTGAAAAACCCCCTATTATCCGTTAGAATTAGGATTAACATAAGTTTAGCATAGGTTTAACATAAAATAGAATTAACGTAGTTAAATTAACCTTAGTTTAGTAACCAAAAATATTGATAAAATAAAAAGTTTATTTCTTCGCGCTCTTAGTGATCGACTCCCTACTTACCACGAAACTCCATACTGATGGTACACTTGCCCGGTTAGTTAAAAGTGTTGTTTTTGGTAAAGTCGGAAAAATATAAATTTAAACTTGAATACTCTAAAAATAAACTACACGGAGAGAAACACGATCAAGAATCTTAACTCAATTTGGAAGATGATAGTAGAAAGGCCTTGATCTCATTTACTAGGCTTTTATGTTACTTATATCTTTTCAAGATGCCCCACACGATACTAGGTTTTCAAATTGAGGATACCATTAATGGAGTAATAGGTCCCCACCAACTTTTTAGTACTTAGTGACGGAGTAAAGATGAAGTGGACTTAGTAAATCACATGAAAGGATAAGTGGATATAATTGGGGATGTTTGAAGTTGGACTCCGAATACCTAGTGGAGTAAAATTATGAAAGAATGGGCTTAATACAGTGGACATGTGAGCATTCATGAAACGAACTAAAGAATGTGACTACGAGTATAGCTACCAAGTCTCGTTTATATAAGAAATAAAACGGTTATTAGGAGGGGTGGACGCGTCCGAATCTTTTATTTTTTTGCTATTGTGGAGTGTCATGTGTTTAAATTTTCATTATTTGTTCTTATAAGTTTAAATTATGTGTGATCATGCTTTATTTTGTTTTTAACCTCGTCTTAATTGTAATCAAATGTATTTTGCATAAAATAAGTGGAGGGGAAATATCTGGTCTCTAAGAACCATTTCAAACATATAAAATAGATAATTTTAGATTAATTCACACTTTTATGTTTCTTTTGTTTGTTTTGAGTCATATGTTTGTACTAACTGTTTTCGTTGTTTATTGCATGTAATTTTTTAGGAATTAAACATATTATGTTAGTTTTTGCAGAAAATTTTCCCAGGAAGACGGCAAAAACGTAAAATATCTTCAGCGTGTTCTGATGCCTCAAGGTTTATACTTGATGGCTTCAGAACTGTATCAGAGGAGAAATCCACATTTGTTTTGAATTTTTGAAAATTTATTTTTGTTAAATTTCTAGAATTTTTAATTTTCTTGATTTTTATAGAAAGTCACGATTACATTAGTACTAACATTCTATCTTTATTACGTTATTAGTATCTTAGTTTATGATTAAATAAGGCTGTATATTATTTACCATCGATTTTACGTTGGGTATAGCTGTTTTTGTCTTAGATTTTCAGGGTTTTTTTGAATAAGGAGAGTCCGGAAGTTCATTGGATTTTCACTTGGACGATTCTTAGACTACTAGTATATAAATTGCCATTAAGCAGTAAGTAGGTAAAGTCTCTATGAGCTAGGGTTTAACAATATCACCATTGCTTTAACCCCTAAGATAGATTATAATCAGCAAATAGGATGCTTTATGCGGATGCGTTAAATTGTGACAGAATTCTAGGTGTCTAGATCTTAGGAATAAGTACCGCCTAAGTCTTAAGGAATGATATGCTCGCCCTCGAGATAATCACTTATTGCACTAAATAAGCAAACCAACATTTTAATTGGATTAATCATGGTTAATACAGTTTTCTTATATTTGGCTATACTGCTAATCTATCTTTTGTCTATCCGCGTGCGTGTATTATTGTGTTTTAAGTTGATCTAAGTTACCACAAACATGTGACAGTCTCTCAGGCTGAAAAACCCCCTATTATCCGTTAAAGGACTATAGGAATTAAACATAAGTTTAGAGTAGGTTTACAGAAAATAGAATTAACGTTCATCTTTAGTTTATATTGACTTAGTTAGTTAACCAAAATATTGATAAATTAAAAAATTATTTCTCGCTTTAGTGATCGGTCCACCTACTTACACGGAAAGACAACATTCCATCTGATCGGGTACACTTCCCATTAAAGTGTTGTTTTAGGTAATGTCGAAAAAATATAAATTTAAAACTTGAATACTCTAAAATAAACCCTACACGAGAACACGATCAAGAATCTAACTCATTTGGAAGATGATAGTAGTAAAGGCTTGATCTCATTTACTAGGCTTTAAGATACTTATATCTTTCAGATGCCCCCACACGATACCTAGGTTTTCAAATTGAGGATACCATTAATGGAGTAAAGTCCCACCACTTTTAGTACTTAGTGACGGAGATAAGATGAGTAGACTTAAGTAATCCCATGAAAAGGATAAGTGGATATATAGGGGATGTTTGAAGTTAGGACCCGAATACCAAGTAGATAAAATATGAAAGAATGGCTTATACGTAGACATGTGAGCATTCATGAAACGAACTAAGAAAGTGACTCCGAGTCTAGCTACAAGACTCGTTAATAAAGAAAAACGGTTATTAGGAGGCAACCCAATCTTTTTATTTTATGCATTTTAGGAGTTATGTGTTAAATTTTTTCTTTATATTTGTTCTTTTTGTTTAAATTATGTAGTGATTAATGCTTTATTTGTGTTTTTAAAAACTTCGTCACTTTATTGCAATCAAAGGTATTTTGCATAAAATAAGTGGAGGGGAAATATCTGGTCTCTAAGAACCATTTCAAACATATAAAATAGATAATTTTAAGTTAATTCACATTTTATGTTTCTTTGTTTGTTTTTTTTGAGTCATATGTTTGTACTAACTGTTTTTGTTGTTTATGCAGTAATTTTTTAGGAAATAACTAATAGGTTATTTTTGCAGAAATTTTTCTAGGAAGCGAAAACGTAAAATATGTCAGGTGTTCCTGAAGGCCTCAAGGTTTATACTTGATGGCTTCAGAACTGTATCAGAGGAGAAATCCATATTTGTTTTGAATTTTTGAAAATTTATTTTTGTTAAATTTCTAGAATTTTAAATTTTCCTGTTTGTTTGTAGAAGTCAATGGATTACATTAGTACAAACTTTCTTATCTTTATTCGCCTTCATTAGTATCTATTTATGATTATATAAGGCTCTGTTTGTAATATTATTTACCGATCGATTTTACACATAGTTGGGTATAGGTGTTGTTGTCTTTGATTTTCAGGGTATATTGTATAAGAGAGTCGAAAGTTCATGGGTTTTACTGTGGACGATTTCTTGGATGATGATTTTTTCTGTTTCCAGCGTGTTTCCTTACTCCACGATATTGAGTGTAAACCATGAAGTATTAGGTATTTCCTCCTACTTTTTATTTTTCCTTCCGCTCATTTATTTTTTTGGTACTTGTAGAACATTAGGACAAATGTTCAAAATAATGTTATAGGGGGTATAAAAGACTTAGAAATTATTCTTGTATTTTTCTTTGCTTGTCTTAAATCGATATATATTATACCAAAACAAAACTTTGGGACGGTTATTTTGACCCAAATTTTAAAAAAAATGGCATATAATCGGTGATAACTATTTTAATTAGAAGCATCTTCCAGGAGAGCGATTTACTTGGGACTAACCACTAAAAACCCTACCACTCAAAAATTCCACACCAAAAGTGTGGCTTGCGACGTCTAAACTCGCTAAAGTGCTACTTTTAAGGCAATATCATAGCCATATTGTATTTTTAATGCTATGAGAGTTAGTAACACGGTCTGAGTATTATGGTTTTAGGACCATATTACTATTTAAGCACGCGATGCATCCCTTCGAAATGACTGGTGATGCGGTGGATTCGACGCTGTGATGTTAGGTCAGATCCTGTACGGATGTGCTTCGTACAGTGACTAGAATAGGCATTTGTGGATAAACATCCTTGTCTAATGGGTTGTCTATGCGCGTTTTTTGATAGTTATGATGAATCTTCTAATTTGGTCACTGAATTATAACTAACCCTCAACTCGCGCCACTTGAATATCGACTAAACCCCTCATTTTTTGTGCAAGATACACCTCAGTTACAACCCATATGAGCCTATTTTTCATTGGTTCGCGTTAATTTCCAGTGGATTTCAGATTATTAATGAAGAGCATTGTTTACACCCCACTAAATGTTACACTCAAATCGCCATACGAGACTGTTAGTGAGATCGCGCTTGTGTGATTAGGATGTGCTAAGTGATAATAGGCATTAGGATAACCCTTGTTTTTAGCATGCGTTTGATAGTTATGATGATCTCATTGGTCATATAACTACCCTCACACCCTTGCTATGCACTCATTTTTAGTGCAAGATACCCCTAGTACACCCATCTGAGCCTATCCTTTCAGAGTATTAATGAAGAGCATTGTTTACACCCCACTAAATGTTACACCCAAATCGTCATAGCCTTCCTTGTATGTATTCATTTTTAGTACATTATTGTTATCACAATTTTTTAACCCTAGTTAATTGTTTACTTGATTGCATGGTTGCTAAGTGAGTCTATTCTTAGTGTACACAGTTTTGAGACGATTAGGATTTAGGGTAGTTTTTATTATATAGATAAATGGGGAAGAAAGTCAAAATATGACCCCATGCGTGTTTAATATACTCCATGTTTATTGATCCTTCTAATTCGGGTCATTAGTTAGTTTATTATTGAGTTATTAAAAAACTCAAGTGTAGAGGTGTCATTATAAACACCGAGTCATGTATTTATTTTATTTTCAGCAGATGGTAGGGCAAACGTGTATAAAGGAAAAAAAAGAGAATAAAAAAGAGAAAAAAAGAAAAAAAATCAAAAAATGAAAAAAGCAGGAAAAAATGTTAGAATATACGAGCTGTCATCTTGCTATTGTTTATGTCAAGAAAGAGTCAAGAAAAGAAAAGAAAAAGTTTGATGTAGAGTTATGTATGATTGTCTTAGTTTCTGTCAAGTCTTGTCTTAGCAATGCCTTTTTACATGTTATCTTGTGAATGATTAGCTTGCCACCAGTAAATTTCCCACATTATTTCTAGTCGTGTTTCCTTTACCCTACACCTAACGTTACAACCCTTTTAAGGACCTCTTTGATAGTAATTCTTAGGTGCTTACGTCAAAGCGGTGGAGCTTTTGATCCTTTATCAAGCTTATGGTAATCTATATACTATAGCAGGAAGTGAGTGTTTATTTTTCCATTTCCTATATTGTTATAATTCATTATTACACTGAGTGAAAGACAGAATCCAAATACTTATGTGAGGTGCTAGTATATGATTTTTGTGTTTTTAATTACAAGGTTGATCCAGTTGTGCCATAAATTATCTTTACTTAGTAGGTTAAATGCCCCCGACTTTGATATTTACTAGGTAGAAAAGCTCATTTGCTTGAGGACAAGCAAATCTCATGTGTAGGGGTATTTGATGAGGTGTAATTTTATAGATATTTTCAGGCCATTTAACCCTTAAAATCATGCAAATATGCCCAAATATTGTACTTAAGCGTTTCTTTTTTATGTTTTAGGTTTTGGGAAGCACTTGGACAAAAAGCACGTGACTTGGACTCGATTCGGAAAGAAACTGGACAAAAATGCAACTTTTCAAGTTGGCGACTCCCATCTTGACGCCTTCACCAAAAGTGCCTAGAAAGTTGATTTTTAGACAAAAAGTGTGACATCTCAGGTTGTGGAGACGGCATCACAAATTCCCTTTGACGCCGTCAGGGTCATCAAGCGACGGTGTCACCACGTATTGCAACGGCGTCACAATAGCCAACTTAATGAAACCCTTGGAAGATTCGACGGGCTGACGGCGCCGCTATATATAAACCTTATTTTTTCATATTTTCGTGTGAAAACTTAGGAGAACCTTTATAGTAGCTGTGATAGTCAAATTTTAGGGTTTTCTAACCCTTTTGTTCTCATTGTTAATCCATGTTTAGTTGAAGTGAAGTTCCTTTACCCATTTAATCATTCAATATGTCTATGTATTGTTTGATTAATTGTTCTTCGCTTTCAGTTAACATGTTTGGCTAAATTAAATTAGTGTTTGCTCAAAATTGCATGAAACCTAGTTTGCAATCTTTATTGTATTGCTTCTTGTTAGTGGTGTGCACGTTAGGCTTTAGAAAACTAGCTATTTGATCTTCATATCATAGTGAAGACGTCTAGGTAAACGTGGTTAGGTTAGAGGATACCTGTTGTTAGATCTTCGTATCTAGATCACCTTTAGGTAGATTCCAAATTAAGTATCTTATTGCGCGAAAATAGAACTGTCTCACTCAGACGATAGTGGAGCTTGCGGCCTCTCGGTCGCACAATCCGAACAGGTAATGCCCGAATAGGTTGTCACGTAGAATACAGACTCGACCAACCCGCTGTTGAATTAGGGGAATACTTACACATTATAACAAGGGTGACAGGCAATAGAATTAGAGAGAGAAACTAAGGAGTATTGTATAATTAGGTAAACATGTTTGTTTAACCATACGAGTTTCCCACATATTTACTTTTTTTACATAATTAGATTTGATTTAGGAGTAGTTTAAGTTGTTTAATCAACGCCATCTTCAAAACCTGATATTTTTACTTGCTTTTATATAACCTAAAAATACAAAAACTATCTTCCCTTAATCCTTAGACCCTAGTAACGTACAATTCGAGCCTACCTAAACTATTCCCCTAGAGAACGATACTACACTACAACGGTTAGGTACTCTGCCTAGGAGGGTTGTAAAACTTGTTTGGTGAAACCCGCCGCATCAAGAGGAACTAAACCGCTCAGTTTCGTCCCTAACTTCCGATGACATGTCATTTTTCATACTTTTTCAGGGTCGTTTAACACCTAAAATCATACAAATATGCTCTAAATATTGTACTTAATCTTTTCTTATTATTTTTTAGCATTTGGGAAGCACTTGAATGGAATACACATGACTTGGGCTCGATTTAGGAAGAAACAAGGCAAAATTACAACTTTTCAGCTTCGTGACCACCATCGTGATGGTGTCACCAAAAGTACTTAGAAAATGGAGTTTTGATCAAGTTTTGTGACGACTCAGTGTGTGGAGACAGTGTCACCAAAACCTCATGATGGTGTCACAAGGTCAAGGCAACGACATCACAAATCCTTTGTGATGGCATCACAAGTATGGCAGTAGAAAAACCCTAATTGGGTATCGACGTGGTGACAAAGTCACAGATTTAACCTGACGCTGTCACAAGCTGTTTCCTATATATACAAAATCATTATTGTCATAATTCGTGTGTGGAACCTTGGAGAGTTTTAGAGCTGTTATCATAGGCGAATTTTAGTGCTTTTTATGCCTTGTTACTCATATACTCACATGTTAAGTTAAACTTAAGTAATTCAATCTTTAATCATTTAAATGTGTCTATGTAACTCATATACTCACACGTGGTGACGGGATCTACTCCCAATTATACCTAGAAACCTTTGAATAGTTTCTAGTGGCGTAAAACCATCTTCGCAATGGTTACCAGTATGGGAATCTGCCACGCGAAGACCCACACCCTTTACGGTAAGGTCTTTGAAAAAACTAGGGCAGAGGTCAGACTTGGTCAAGTCAAAACCCACGTTCTCTCTCTCTGCCAAAGCTTTCCTGCCAAGGCAGAGATCGTGGTACATTAACCCTGTAATCACCCCTTAAATCGTAGGACACCCACATGATCATCGGTTTATGTGCAGAGCCTTGTTCCAACCTATCTCATCACCTATAAATAGATGGCAAGGTCTCCAGATATGTTTACGCTCCCAACATACACTTACTTACTTCATACATACATACTGATTACTCCCAAATCACACATTTACTCTCACGCCGGAGGTGATTCGCTGGGACACCCCATGCGCTTCACTTAACGTGGTGTTTCCATTTGTGTTGTCATAGGTTAATCAAGACTCGGCAATCCAGCATTCAACCCCAAACTCTTTGATCCCCATCAAATCCTGATCATGTCTATATTTGCACAATCAGTGGTGCCTTCCGTTGGACCTGCAATAATTAGTCCCGTTCAAACCGAGTCAATAACCATCAAACCACTTAACCTACTTTTCTGGCATGACAAACGGGAGATAAATGACACCACCACCGGGGTTTTCGGCACTAGCCCCTATACCCGGTTCTAACGTAAATGAACTACCACCCATAACCACTTCCGCGCTGACCGTCAGATCTCCTGCAAACATGCCACTCGCCTTTCGCGTATCCACCTCGGCCAATCCTAGTCCAATGATCAGCCATGCTTTCATCGATACTAACTACGAAGTCCTCGAATCCCTTTTAAGGGAACACAAGGGGCAGATGCGTAATGAAGACCTTCCTACTGAATTGGATTATTTCAGCAAGGAGTATGACAAAGAAAGGGAAATGGAACCTAGATCTGCACGAGTCAGGGAAACTACCTTAGTTCTACATATGGTGTCTGAGGGTTTGGAGACAGAGAGAAAGGGTGGTAGAGTTCGAAGATGCTCCAAATAAGGATGGAGGCAGGGAAGAAAGGAATTCCGAAGGTGGAAGGCCTTCGGAATGAAGATCAGAGGACAACTGGAATCAGGGAGTAAATCTCCCTCACTCCTAGCAGCTTACTTGGGGAGAGGTGAGAATGGTCAAACTCTACACACGTCTCGGACCTTCATACACGGAGGCCATCAGACTTCAGTTAACACAGGAGGGAATCTCCCTCCTAACAGTATGAATCTCTCACATAATGCTTAACCTTTCATAACCCTTACCCCTAACCAAACATGGAAGTAGCCTATGGACAACCTTTAAGTTATCCTTCCCATGCCCAGGGCAGAAATCCCACCTTCAGAGGGAACTTCACCTATCATCCCTATGGAGGATGTGCCCCACAAGCTCCTACGAGCAGTAATATTATGTCATCCAATGGATTCGTGTGCCCTTCTATTGCTCCCTCTAATAATTACCCATTCTACACACAGTCTATGTATCCCTTACCAAATGCACCCACCTATCTAAACCATGGCTCTACATGCCTTTTCACAGACTCCACTGGCTGTGTGACTTCATTTTTCTGTTGGATCAAGGACTATCCTCTACCAAATAGATTAAAGATGCCTTCTTATGTGGGATCCTATAATGGAAAAGGATACCCCAACAACTATTTGCACCTCTTCGATGGTGCTATTCATATGCAAAAATGGGTAATGCCCGTAGCCTGCCACATGTTCACCTATACTCTCAAAGACACTGCCCGAATATGGTGAAATGGTCAAAAGGGTAGGTAGCATTCTCAACTATGAAGATTTAAAGGCAAAGTTGCGGTCACATTTTAGCCAACAAAAGAAGTTTATGAAGACACATTTAGCATTGCATAACATCAAGCAGAGAGAAGGGGAAAGTACAAGAGCTTTTGTTACTAGATACACAGACGACACTTTGTAACCCTTCGAAGGCAAAGGCAATCTCCAACCTGAAGTCACCAAAAAAGATCAAAGAGATACAAAGCATTAACGAAAAATTGGC
>BQNB010137536.1:0-17836 GCA_026074375.1 Tanacetum coccineum
TATTTCGGCTTTGGTTTATTACATTATTATTATTATTATTATTATTATTATTATTATTATTATTATTATTATTATTATTATTAGCCAAATTCCAAGTCCTGTAGTCTTTTAACCACATAGACAACGGTAGCGAGTCGTCAGGAATTGGTAGCATATTTCCCCACAACACTGACAAAACCTCGATGTGTATCTTACTTTCACCAAAAAGAATCTCTACGAAGTGATCTAAACTAAGAATCGCAAAAACCAAAGCAACTTTATTTATTCAACAATTATATAACGTTTATTAAGCTGATGGGAGAAAAAAAGCAACAATTAACCTTTATGAGCTCTAAAGAGATCCAACTACTCCACGCTTAGCATCTAACTTATATCAAACTCTATCATTTTTCGTTCTTTGCAAAATTTTAAAGTTGAGCAAACGCTTAGTCTAAAAAGCTAAGGAGAAAGCTAGAGTTTAAAACTCGATCAAGTCAAAAGCTACCAAGTTCTACGGGCCTACTTATTTATATATTTTAATATTTTCATCATTTTTTTCATCATTTTTTTACCTTATATATATATATATATCATAATAAAACAATAAAAATTTTAAAATATTGGTCAAAACGGGGTTGCGTGGGAACACAAATAGGCACAGATATGATCACATTTCGATAGAAATACCCCCCACACTTAAAATGAAACATTGGTCTCAATGTTCAAAAATATCGGGTTTTACCCCCACACTTATCAACAAAAAAGGCAAATTGTAACACCCCCATTTTCATTATATCTTAGCAGAAGGGTCATTTGGGGTGCTACGTCATAATATAACAACTCAAGCATAGAAAACGACTCGAAAAGAGACTTTTTTAAATACATTCATTCGAAATAAAAGTTTACATCATAGGTCCCAAATTGTTTCATAATTCATACAACATTTTTGCACACTTGGGACTATAAAATCATCACATTATTTATTAAGAAAATAACAGAAGAAAAATTCATGTGTTGCCTCCCGGAGAAATAAAGGAGCTAGAATCGCTTGTTTTTGTGCGAGTCTCTAAGCTTGGACTCTCCCCTTATCAATCGAAATTTTGGGAACGAAACATGCGGAAGAGAAATATCAATAGGACTTCAGTCAAGTTTTTAGATAACATTGAAGCACATGAAGTTCCACTCTGATGAGATACACAGCTACATGACTAAAAACGGGAATGTCGGGGTCAAAAAATGTTGTCTTTCACTCTGGAGGAGTGAACGAAAAGCGAGTTTCCACGCGTTGGTGAACTTAAGAAGAAAAATTCGGATAACATATGTGTGGGAAAGATAATGGCGATCCTCAAAGGGTAATTTCACATATGTTGAAGAAAAAATTATCTCCCAAATCCCGGGGTCGAAAACTTTGTCCTCGGTCATCAAATCATTAATTGGAGCTTCGTACTAATTCTTTCTTCCATTACTTTCTTTAGTTTCTATCAAATAAATAATCATTCTTCTGTCGAGAGGCGTGGTTCATCGGTGTTTTTGTTGATTTGTGTTGTGTTTTGACCGTTTTGGAAGAGTATTTTGAAACCCCATCGAGTCTGGTAAGCAACGGCTTATCTTAGAGTAGATGGATCATGGTAAGTAGAAGCTCAAATCTCATCAAGTCGCCACCTTGGGTTCGGAAACATTCATCCTCATTAAGCTTGGAAAGAGGTGTGACAAGCAAAGCCAGCTCATCAAGGTTAGAAACATAAGAGTCCTTACTCTTGATGTTCTCTAACACCTCATCAAGAAGAGGATTTACGTCACTAGAGATGTATTCGTCGTCAAATTCGAAAAGTGGGTTCGAGTAAATTTTAACTTCATCTTTCGGAACGTCCTCATCGGATAGTGACTCGTCATCACTAGAGGTACAATCATCATTTGAATCGAAGAAAGGGTTAGAGAAATTCAAAAATCCTTCACCTCCTCTAGACTGACGAGCTCAGAATTGAGAGGTGATGCCTCAACATAATCGAAGTCCTCACTATAAAACGGATTGTCATCACTCGAAGTACAATCTTCGTTAGAATTGAAGAAAATCTCAAAATGATCTTTTAAAGCGTCAAGAGGGGAAGAATTATCATATAACAATTGCTCAACAAGACGAATATCTTCTTCAGGATCAAAATCAGCTTCATTAATTTCTGGCGGGATTAAATCGATATGAGCGAGTTCACCGGCGAACTCCTCGAGAAGAGAGTCAATCTTAGGAGAATAAACTATCGAAGTATCTCGATTAAGCAAAGATTCTATAAGATCAGACTCGGCATCAAAGTGATTACTATTATTTCCCTAAGGAATTATAGAAGATTCATCACAAAAGGGCACATCACACTCACTTTTATTATCAGATAAATCCTCGGACTTACTTGGGATTAGGACAAGGTCCTCAACACTAGACTTTATTACTTTGTCTGATTCCGTTTCCGGAATAGTGCTAAGATGCTCGTCCCCTATACTTAGAGAGTCATCGGGCTCCTTGGTGGGTAAGATGGGTGCGATTGCAACTGACAGAAGAGGTTCAGAAATAATATCTCTCAAAGGAATATAACTCTCATCGTCATCATCATCATCATCATAGTAAATAGGAGGCTTCCAATATTGAGAACTAACTTTACCTGCCTGCTCTTCTGCATTATTCTTTTCTTCCTGCTTTTCCTGAACGTATTTATTTAACTTTTCACAAAGAGCTTGCAAAGCTTGTGGAAGTTTTTCTTCAAGAAGCAATTCCGCCATACTTTTTTCTTGAGGAGGTTGATGAGTGACGGAATATTATGGGGGTTGATATTGGTCAAAACCGGAAGAATTAGAATTATAGCCAAGATTAAGATCATAATAATTTTGATTCATCGGTTGACACAGATAACTCTCATGAGGAAACCCGCAATTTTCACAACAAAGAATTTATTGTTGAAAATTAGGTGAATCTTGTGGAAAAGTATCATCAATGTTTTGATTGTAGCAAGGTTCCGGCTCATAGACTATCAATTGTTGACATAGAAAAGTCTCATGAGGACCCCCACAGCGAGTACAACAAAGATATTGTTGTTCAAAACTTGGTGAAGTTTGTGGAAAATTATTGTCAAAGTTTTGATTGTAACACGGGTCCGGATTAGAGATAAACGGAATTTGTGGTGGATCACCATTTGAATCAAAAGAGTGAGTTTGGGGTTGTGGAGGGTAGTCAGAAGAATTCGGAAGATCATTAAAAGAGTTTGTAATTAGATCATCAATGAATGCATTTCCAGATTCAAAACAGCATATAGAACAAAATTTGTCTATATAATTTCTTCTACACCGCTCACACGTACACGGTAGATAAAATACCCGATCATTACTCATCCGACCTTTACGGGTACAACAATAGTCGAGTAACGCCATAAGAATTAAACAATAGAGAGGGGTAAGAGAAAGAATTAAACGGATAAGAGGGTAACAAAGATTTTTTTTATTATATTTCTAATATATATTTAAAAGAAAAATAAAATAGAAATAGAAAATATTTTTTTTAGATTTTTATTTTTTTATAAGTACGAAATTAAACTTTCAAAAGAGAAAGGATCTTCAAGGCATCAACATCGAAACAAAACGTGAAAATCGTACAACTCTCCCCAGCAGCGGCGCCAAAAACTTGATTCGAGAAAAATATATAATATATATATATAATACCAAATAAGTAATAGTATAGAGAGTATCCCGTTTGATATAAAAATTTCTTGAAGACAAACAATATTTTATCTCCCGGATGTCGTATCCCGACGAGAGATGAATTTGAAATCCACGAAAGTATTTTGTTTGATGCTTGAATATCGAATATTTTTGTTTTTTGTTTTAAACTAAAAATTTAATAAAAACAAACGATATTAAAACTAGATAGCAAATAGCAAGTAATTAAACGAAAAATGATATATTATAAAAGATATGCTTGCTAAGTGTATTGATTAGATCCTTAAGTGTGAAATAAACATACAATTAAGTCCTTATTGATGAACAATATTGTAACATTTCTCATTTTCAGGTTATTTACGACTTTAATAAATTCCATTATTTATTTTTAGAGTTTTACGCGTTCGCTTTTAATTATTATCTTATAGTTAAATCGCGTAAACTAAAAATCAACGTTCAATGTAAACGGACATCAAACAAATTAAAGTTTACATCAAGCAAGCGTTATATGATTATTAGAAGTATAATTTATAACTTTTTGTAATTTATTTTTGTTGGTTACGTAAAACGCTTACGTTTCGTAATAAATTACATTCGGTCGTACCCGGAAGCACCTATACCTATCTATACTCAAACAAATACCCACATTTATACCCAATACATAAAATTTTACCAATTTATCAACTAAATAAGCCTTATGGCCGGATGTGTGTATGTACACACTTAGCATCTAATTTAAATTCAAGTAACTTACCTTAACTCAACAAGGTACCTTACACAACACAAGTTTCTAAACATTGGCTTGTCAAAGTCCTTCCTCCCCCTCACATGATGCGTCTCCCTCCTCCTAGGGAGGAGGAGAGCTCTTACACAATGGTACTTTTAACTCTACTTCCTAACTTAGGTTAGTTTAAGGTTAATACATGTGATGGTTACTATAAGAAGCAAGTAACTTGTTCATTATCATACACATACCCATTCCTAGTAAATTTCAAACAAAAACTCTCTCCCCACTCCATTTAAACCCACGGCATGCTTTTAGTGTGCTAGGGTTTCATTTTAATTTTGCATCCAAGGCATTCCAAGTATTCAAGTGTTCATTCCAAGGTCACCTAAGGTTACTCAAGGTGTTAACAAGCTTGGATTCGGGTTTAACAAAGGTTTATCAAGAAAACATATCTAGGGTTTTCTTGATTAGGGTTTTGATTTTGGAAGCTTGGTTGAGGTTTATATCTTGTGTTCTTCATCCTACACATCCACTTTAAGGTCTATTTAAAGTATTTAATATTCATTCATTCATTTACTTAATTATATACTTGTTATATTATGTTAATCACCACCTAGGTTTTATTTTTGGAATTTACAAAGTAAAAACATGTATGTACATACACAAGATTATTTTTCATGGGATAAAAATGATGTCTACCATATGTCAATATGCTTAAAATAAGAGTTTACAAGTGTTGAATAGTTTATATAATTATTTGTTAAGTTTTGATTATTTACTTAATTATAAAGTTCATGGACTTAAATAAATATGTTGGACTTATTTCTTGGACAATATGGACATATTATGATATAGAGGACTTAATATATATATAAGATGTGTATTTTACAAATGAGAGGACTTGTGATAATTTACATAAGTTATTAATACATAAAAACAAGTTAATTAAAAGTTATAAAACAGTTCGAAGTTACTGTAGCAAACAGTACCTGGGAAAAATTATTTTATATTTTTTTTAAATAATACATTTCATGACGATCGTAAGCATGTAAGAAACTCGCAAAACGGATTTATAACGAAGAAGATATGACATTTCCAAGTTTACGTAAATTAAATGTATAAAAGTGATTTTATAAAAGTTATTTTATAACCATACCTACTATTTCAGATCTAATTCATAAAAATTATTATTTTTATAAAACAATTAAATTAATAATGAAATATCATTATGAAATTAATAAAAACATTAAATCATATATTTTTACAAATGATACATTGGTAAATAAAAATAACATTTTTCTTGACGAGTACAAGTACATATACTTTTATTTAACAAAGTACGGGTTAATTATTAATTTAACTTTTAAAGATTTAATAAAAACTATTAGGTGGTGGTGTGACTATATAACATGTGATGTTTTATTCATATAAAGTACATTATACTCATACGACCTATAAATAATTAGGTTGCATTCGGATTGCCGAGACGATTCACTTATTTGAATTAGATAATCGATCATTCACTTACGGTGAGTTTATAGCCCCTCTTTCACTTGTTTTACATTTACTTTACAAATCTCGGGGGAGAATACATGCTCAATACAACTTGTTTACATATTCGTTTACAATATCTTTTACATACTATTCTACACACTTGGTTTACATACTTGATTTTGCAATTCATTACAAACACAATTACATGGTTGATTACAAACTTGGTTTCATACTTTGTCACATATTCATTTGCATACACGTTTACGAAATTGTTTACATACTCATTACAAACTCAATTACTTGATTTATATCACACTCTTTTCTACTTATGGATTTAAGTACTCAAAGCTATAACGAATACAATGGTTAATTTTTATTGGACACAAGTATTTTCGGTTATCATCTCCTGTTTACATGCGCCTAAGTAACATAACCCAAAATTGCCCACTATCATGAACTGTTAAATTCTTGACCGGAAGACCGGTTGAGGAAGCGCGAGTGTATAAATAGATCTATTTGGGATTGACATCCCTGTTCGGGTGAGTAGCTCTCACTAGTTTTGGAGGTCCGAAACACGAATGCATACATGTCAGAGCAATTTGGATGTTTACGGGTTTGAACATCTACACGGGCCTTTATTTGCATTAAATTGCATACATAGATGTCGAGCTTCAATGTAATGAGCTTAGTGCAACAGTAGATATTATTTATGTGGCACTGTATCTGTTATAGTAGACCCATACATTTTGGAAAATCAACGATCTCAATGTCCATACTACTTATTGAACATTACTAATTTTTGAACACTTTTCATTATATTGCGGCGAAGCAATAAACACTAAACTCTTTTGGTTCTTGATTGATTTTCTTAAACTATATATATAATATATATAATAAAATATATATAATAAGTATAATCTAAAAACAATCAATGAAACCGAGGATATACTGACAAAACTCTATGAACTCACCAACTTAAATGTTGACACTTTTAAGCATGTTTTTCTCAGGTGAATTAGATGCTTGGATTATTTGATGTGCATTGGAGTCTTTACATTCAAGTTTTTCATGGTGATGCAATTATGGGACAACTATTATTTTGATTTCGAAAATCATCGAGATTGTTTACAAACGACACATTTAGAGGTCGTTCTCTTGTATCTAGCGCTGTGTATTATGAAGTAGCACCCCATGTGGTATTCCGCTGCGTTGTTGTATTTTTGGGGGTGTTACAAATGCAAGAAAGCTTTCCTCCTGAACATAGCAGTAAACTGCTCACTGACACGCCTGAACATCTCTTGAATCGATGTTGAGTTACCAATGAAAGTGGACGCCATCTTGAGACCAGTTGGTGGAATGTCACAAACAGCTGATTTGACGTTGTTGGGGATCCACTCAACAAAGTATGAAGAGTTCTTGTTCTGAACATTCAACATTTGTTCATCGACTTCCTTGGTGCTCATCTTTCCACGGTAGATAGCAGAAGCAGTCAAGTAGCGCCCATGACGAGGGTCAGCAGCACACATCATGTTCTTAGCATCCCACATTTGTTGTGTGAGCTCTGGAACAGTAAGAGCACGGTATTGCTGAGAACCACGTGAGGTGAGAGGAGCAAAACCAACCATGAAGAAGTGAAGACGCGGTAAAGGAATGAGGTTAACTGCAAGCTTCCTTAAATCAGAGTTGAGTTGTCCGGAAACCTTAGACAGCAAGTAACACCCGACATGGTTGCAGAGATCAGATGGTTAAGATCACCGACTGTCATTAGAAAAACAACATTAGTTAAACTTCAAGGATAACGCCAATTAACAAACATAGCAAAAGTGTGACAGCAGAATAGTAAACTTACAGCTAGGGGTTGTAAGCTTGAGTGTTCTGAAGCAAATATCATACAAAGCTTCGTTATCAAGAACCATACACTCATCAGCATTTTCCACAAGCTGGTGAACAAAAAGTGTAGCGTTGTAAGGTTCAACAACAGTGTCTGAAACCTTGGGTGATGGGAAAACAGAGAAGGTCATCATCATCCTGTCGGGGTATTCTTCCCTGATCTTTGAAATCAAGAGAGTACCCATACCAGACCCTGTACCACCTCCTAGAGAATGGCACACCTGAAACCCTGCAAATCGAAGACAAATTTTAATACATAATTTGAATGCAAAGACATTATGGCCTACACAAGTAACGAGCATGCATTCATGTAACACCACACACCAGGTAAGTTCATAATCATTCCTATCACCGCAGCAGAGAGAACAGTAAGCATGCATCAGAACTGAGAACATTTCAATAAATAAACACTTGATATCTCAGCATAGATTCACTCGAATTGCAAACACGATAAAACAGTTTATGTATTACATCATAAACACAAACTGATTAGCACACCGTATTACATATATAATTATGAAACGGCACACAGTAATTCACATGCAAAGATTACACATCTTCACCTAGATCAAAATAGCTAAACAACATAGCTGTCAATTCATAACAAGCAAACAAAACGAGAACATCCAGCACATTTCACATACATAAACACATTTCAAATCAAATATACCAGAGCACAAACAATATAATCACATACATCTTGTAGATTTATCACTTCTAATACACAATCAACCCGTATCAACAACACGCAAACACTAAATAACCAACAAACACAACAGATCAATCATTTCAGTATAAAAATGACCATAAATTTTAGATATGCACAATACAACATACAAACAACACACACTCAACTATCGACATCAATCATTCAACAAGTAAATATAAACACATAATACACAAAAACAATCAAAATCAGTTCCAACTTTACATTCACTATTAATATAACATATCTATTATTTCTAAAATTATATAAACAACATCAGTAATCAAATAATCACCAACTAAATACATGTAATATATAAACATCAAAATTTAACAAGTAAATAACCAAATAACAATACAAATAAACATGTAAAATAACAGATCTATCATTTCTACATAAGATAAAATAACAGATTAACAAATAAATAAAGATCTTCTATGGATTGGCTTCTTGTCCTTTTTCCGAACCCTCCATTGCACAGGCATTGGGCGATGTAAGTGAGGTTCGCACATTAAAACGCTTTTCTGGGACTTCTCCTATTGGATTGGGGATTTAGGGTTCTTGGGGGTGGTGGGGATACAAATTTGGAGATGAATTGTGTTACTGAGATGGAGTTCACTGAAGCTGAGAGCAACATGAATGATCTTGTATCAGAACGGACGAAAATACCCCCCACTTATGCCAACTTAACGGGATTGACTAACAAAAGTTAGGTCAGCAGGGTACTAAACCTGATATCGGGTCAAAAGTTTGGGGAATGGATCACTGTTAAAAAGTTTTCAGAGGGATATAATCCGTTTTACCCGACAAACATAAGGAAGATATTATAAAAATTAACTCTAAAAACAAAGATAAAAATATTTCATGTGTTAAATTTATTTGAAGTTTTTTTACAATTCCACATGTTTTTGCCAAAAATGACATTTCCCTCTCAGCTTTTCACAAGCCCCCGCCCTAAATTTTTCCCAATTCCAAAATTAACCTCCACCCAAAATCAGATCTCACGTCCTTTAAACTTATCCTCAAAATCAGATCTCACATCCTCTAAACTTATCCTCTCCATAGTGTTCTCTCCCCAAATTAGTTTCTTAATCTCACAAAAATCATCTCTTGTCTATATGGTCAACCGAAAGCCATCACTAGTCACCATCCACAGTCGCCGGTCGGACCATCGACACCAATTTCAAGTTCCATAAATTAGGTACTTTATTGTATTATATCTTCAATTTGGTTATCAATTTGAATGTTCATGTGTTAAATTGGTGAGTTTGTGATTTTCTGAATTAGGGTTTATGTGACCCTAAATTTACTTAAATGGAGGGGGCACAGTTTTGCTACAATTAAAGTTCATTTACATCTTAATAATATGTAATTATATTAACTTATGCTTAGTTTTCAATGTCAAATTTATTTGTTACATGAGACTCTATTTAGCTTTGCTTGGCTGTGTGTTAATTGTGAATATTTTGGCCATTTTGAGAATAATAGCCCAAATAATGTGACCTTTTGTTGTTTATTGGTAAGTGCATCTGTTATAGAGACTAAGATAGATTGGCCGTTTTTATTGTGTATACTTTGAATTTCAATTGTGTTTTGCTTACAAAGTCTATGACAGCTTGTTTGTTGTTTGTTGTTTTTTGGGTATGTTTAACAAAATAACCTTTTGAACAATGTAATTTTAAAGGACAAAGATTTATAGCGGATCAGATACTTGGTTATGCTACTGATTTTCATGTTATTATTATTTGGATTGCTAACTATTTGCTCCATTTAGGTTGGTAGTGAACAACATGAGGAGATTTGGGTCATTCAAAACGAGTATGTGTTCACACTTACACATCTTAATACCAAATAAAAGAATGAAATTCATACTAAACTGTTTTTTATATGTTTGCAGGTTTGTTAACACTCCAGGTGATGTGCGCAAGACCTCCAAAATCTTGATGAACGCATTTATTGGGTCTTTGGCTCTATTGAAGGAAGTCGATGAAGCTTCTCGTAACGAATTGGGGACACGTTTCAAGGTTTTTACTTTTGACAGTTTACAACTTTAAACAATAAGGATTTATTGGCGAAAGAAGTTCACACAACAGTTTTTATTGCAGGTTTGCAGATGCTTGACCGACTGATTAATTTTTTAGGAAATGTTTGCAAAAGGTTATAGATATATATTTGGATATCACGATTTTGACGCGATTTTTTATTACCTATATTTACTTTGATTAAATATTAATAACATACTTGTTGGTTTAAATACTTTGACAGTGCACGGTGGCATTGGTGAGAAGTAATATCAAAAGCTCCAATGTGTAAATGTTATGAATCAGCCAGCACAGATATGGCGTTTCGATGGAGTGGCAAGACTCTGGTACGTTCCCTATCTAGGATAGTGGAACTTTCGGATCCATTTACTTTCATATGGAGTCAATTCTTGTTGTGCTTTGAGGTCTTACGGGTCACAATGGTTGGTGTGTATCTGTTTATAATGAAATCTTCATTGACGCGTTTTGTTTTTTTTTTTTCACTTTACTTGAATTTATTCGTATGAACTTTGAGGAGATGTGGCTTTTTGTCATATGGCACTTTTCGTTACAAAGCACATGTAATGTATGTAAGTGGGTGGTTTTTTGGATACTTAGTTTAAGTGTGCTGGCCATACAATCTATTTGTTGATTGAGAATACTAATACGAACAAATCACACCTAAAAGTTCAAATGTGTAAATTTTTTATGCATTATTATTTTAGGCACAGTTGGAAATAATTGGTGCAACAAGAAGAGAATTTTCGTCCAGAAATCACTCTAAGGTAGGAATTTGAGGACCAACGAGCAGAGGATTTTCATGTATGGCAAGAGAAGCGTAAGGAGCTCCAAGATATTATGCTTGAAACATCGCTACTGCCCTCTCTCACTAACTAATATATAGTAGTTGACAGTAGTATCTTTTGTATTTCGTAGGTCTGAATTTTGCTATGTTGAAACTTGTAATTCGATTTGTTAAATCATAGATTGGGTTGTGAACATGACTGGTATGGTTACCGTTCTAATAATAATAGTGTATTTTCCGTTATTATTGTTTTATAGATTTGTTGTAGTTGTGTGTTTTCGATGATGATTACCGACATATAACCGTTAGTAAAATCCGTCTGTAGTTTTTGAAATTCGTTGGTAAATTCTGTCAGTAAAGTTACCGACAACGATATTACTGACATACATTTTCAGTCAGGTTTCTTAATTAAACCCCGACAGATTACCGACGGATTTGACTGTCGGTGTTGCCACAATTTCTAGTAGTGTGTATTGTGGGAAATATGTGGGTAATTTTATACACGGATTACCCACGGTAATATCTGTGAGAAAATAATCACGGCCCGTGGGAAATTTCGTGAGAAAATATTCGTGAGAAATCAGTGGGAAATAACTGTGGGAAATCTGTGGCAAAAAAAGGTCGAATATATGTGAAAAATGGTTGCTAGAAAATGTGGGAAATAGTCAACGTTCGGTGGGAAAATCAGTGGGAAAATATTTACCCACGGGGGTTTTTGCATCGGAATAATTCCGTGGGAAATCCGTGGAAAAAGGCCTTTACCCACCGGATTTCCCGACACCCTCTATGAGAGTCCATACCTCCAATCTCCACCTTTATCAAATAAAGTAATTTAGTCATAGAATCGATGAATACATACGTCATTTAAGATGGTATTGCAACTACTATATATACAGCCTTATCTCATTGATGATCCGCAAGAATTGCTTGTAAAATAGATAATAAACTTATACTAAAGAATGATAGTTACACGGTTCGAGTTTTTGAGATACATCCACAATTGTGAAATGGTTAGCTAAACTGAATCATGAAACATGCTCGGATGAGCCAATGTTAAATGTTAATAGATAATAAATGAATGAGATGTACAATACGATACTCACGATGATGGTCGGTTGTTTCAGATCTGAAGGTGCGACCACTTGTACCGTTTGCTGCCTGCATGAAAATATAGTTATTCAAATTAACAACATTGGTCGTGTATGATGTCAGAGTATAATGTGTGAATGCGTATACTATTCTTATGGCTGGATATGGTTGCGGATTCTTTGGTTTACTGAAAGGCGTTGACGACGGCGGTGAACCTGTGCCTGTTATACATCAGTGCGGTTCGTTGTCTACTGATACAAAGGTGGATCAGTTTTGTCATGCCGGAAATCTGAGTTAGTGTCACTTGTATTGAGACATGTTACTTAGCGATTATGAATAGATGTATAGAGTAAAGCAAATGGAACGGCTCCCTTGTTAACTGGAAATCGGTCAAACCTATGAAGACATAACTCTTTATGTTTACTACTGTGTTCAATTTCTGAGGCTGCATATCCAAGAAAGAAAAATATTAGTAAACAGACATTTATGGAAAAATCAAAGTGGCAAAATGGACGTATACTTACATGTTGATTCGTTGACACAGTCTTCGTTTATCCTTGAACCTTGACCCATCGCCACTTGCTGCGAATCAATACTAATGTGACTATGTGCAGGCTCGCGAGTAAGCGAATCTCTTATTGACAATGGCTCTCCATGCAAATGATGTATAGCCGATGGCGGTTTTGAAATATGGTTATCATCATTGACCACAGTAGTGTTGCCGAATGTATCATCGAAGCCTAAATTTTGTGTCTCAGAAACACTAATTGACTGAAACTCTAACTCAGAATCATATGGAAACTTTCTTTTAGAAGACTTACTTTTAGTCTTCATAGTTAGGGCCGTTTCATATATATGGTCGTTCAAATATAATAGATGTGGTATGCTAAAGCATAACAGCGTAAAACAACGCATGTAAAGAACTGAAGCAAGAAATTTATCAACACAAAGAGTACCGACCTAAGAACCTTAGCAATGAAGTAAATAGTAAAACAGTAAGAAAGATAGCAATGGTTTTAACCTGTTAATTAGGATTGTCCGATGTTGATCTCTAAACACAACCCCTTCTAGAAAATATGGACGGACAGATATATAAGAAAAAAGTGGTGTAGCTACCACAAACAAAAAAAAAAATAAAAAATTAAAAAATAAGATGTTTAAAACTGACGAGTGAGCATAGAACTCTATGACTATTCATTCTTAAATTTGTTCTTATTACGTAGTATATATTTCAGATCATGTGTTAAATTCTCTTAAACAATACAATACTAAACACACAGTCCAGAATGGCTGTTTTAGGCAAGTTGTAATCATGTTAATGGCTATAATGATTTCTGTTTACTATAGCATAAAAGAGTAACAGAAGCTTAGGAGCTGGGAGTATTTGAGGAGTCGTTCGGGGGGGTTTTCTTTTTTTTCAACTTCTTGGCATGGAGCCATGCCGTTACAGACCTTGGATTTCAATATAGTCAAATCCGAAACATCAGTAAATACTATAATCTTAGAAAATACCTTTATTAAAGAGCCAAGCCACTCCAAAGTGAATAGAAGCAAAAACTTGTTACCCGAACACGACCTAAACAGGACTCTAAATTCAAATTTTAGCCCCATATATATGTTATAGATATACTAGGAAGATATTTCTTTAGTCCCCAAGTGAAAACCTAAGTAAGTATGGATATGTTAACAACTAATAAATCATTTAGCAATGTGTGGCAATATATGAGGTACCTTAAAATCCTTAGTCACAAGTCTAGCACACTTGGTGAATTAGGGAGGCGTGTGGCCATATTTAGATTTAAATTGAATTTCAAATGTTTAATTATTTACCAATAAAACCACTTACACAATATAAACTGCGGTTTTCAATAGCTCTCTGCCTATTACAACAATATATGTCTGACACACAAATTTGAATACCTTATGGATGCATTCTCGAAAAAAATAGAATAAAAAAAAAAAAACTAGGGGCCTAAATTAGCACCAGTTGGGGAGAGGAACTTTTCTTACAAAAAACAAATGTTTACTTGGTCAGTTTTTTGCAATCGAGCTCAATTCTGTCAACCGAAACTGCAACCTCCATCTTCCATTAGAATCTGACTTGTATCCTGTGGACATAACAGAGATAATATGTGTTAGCAAGTGTGAGTCAATACCAAGATCTACTAAAAAATTCATCAATGCGCAAGATTAAAGACTTTAATCAAGTCAAAATTTATAAACAACAACCAAGTTGCTCATCAACTTAAGTCCTTAAAGTTCAAACCTTCACCATCTTAAGCAACCTCTATATGTGAAAAAGAAATCCACAAATACAAAGTTAATTCTTATATATTTCGCTCTTAAACAGAAAATGTGGATGAATTATGCAAAGTATGCTAATCCGACGTTTTTTAAAAGTTGCACAATGAATATTGATATATAATGTTGACTATTAAAATTCAGCACGATGAACATTGTAACCAGCAATGTGAATATAAAAATTTGCACGATGACATTCTTGGGCCTTTAACATGCCTTCAGTATGTTGGAGGTGCCCGGTGTTGCGTATGCTTGGAACATGATGTTGGAACCAGAACAGGTGTGCCTAGCCTCTTAGATATTGTTTGTGCTTTTGGTTTTTAGTTTCCTCAAAACAATTTATTGTTTGTGCTTCAGTATGTTTGGTTTTTAGTTGCATCTGATCAGATTATTGTGATTGAGTTGTTTCTCCCCGCTGTGTTTAGAGCAGTGACATCGTTCGCATGCTAAGATTTTTGAAAATATGTGAGTGAATTTAGTTATCAAATGTCATAAACAATGTTGCTCGTACGCAGTTTCCAAGAAAGACGATATATCTAAACACAATTGAATTATTTCTTGAGTGTTCGTCTTCTTGAAAGTTATAATAGTCTTTTCTTGTTGGAGGTGTTGGTCTTGAACTCTGAAACTGATGAAGGCAAGCACTATAATAGAAAAGCTTACACAAATAAGGACGGCCCACCAGAGGATGTTTGGAGAGAATAATGGCACCAATGAGACGCAGAGGAGGTTGCAAGAAATGACAAGGAGGTTCCAGTTATGGGTAAAGTGTTAGAGGGCTTTTCTTGGTGATATGCGCATGCGAAATTCCAGATAAGGGAATATACATATAGGAACCCTCCAAAAATTACACATAAGAGTGCATAATTGAGATCCTCCTCCCCCAAGGGAACAAATACAAGAGCCCCTAAAGACAAAGGAAACGATTCGGAAAGCTGCATGTGGTTTCAGAAGGTGAAAAGGTCGTCCTTGATCCAAACTTGGCTATCAACAAGTTTGCTAAAACTCAAATCCCCGATGCCTAGCACAGCCGTAGATCTGAGACAATCGTCATGATGTAAAAACCCCACCATGATATTTAAGAAGCAAGGTTTGGTAAAACAGCTCCTAAATAGAAATGTCAATATATCCCACAACTGTGCACGGCAAACAAAACAAAAAGTAAGCAAAAGATCCTGAACAACACATAAACAGCACATTAGCGGTATATAATTTGATCCAAAATCTAAATAATTGACAAAGTAAACAGAAAGGAAAAATAAAATGAAAAATAGGGATTACTTAATTATAAACATGATGTCGTTACTTAACGACCTTTAATTTTTTTTTTTTACAAAAATATACCTTCTAACACGTCCAACCAAAAACACCGGCCGCCAAATATCCCGCAGCAGAGCGCGGGTGAACCTAACTTGTTATTATATAAAAGCCAGCACACTTGCCATTAATACGCATTTAATGCCTTTGCCGAGAATCGGGTCGACCCGCCGAAAAACACCGCCAGAACCCGCCGGTTCTCCCTCTACCCGACCCACGCATTTATATATAGTTTTTATTTATTACTCACATCCACGACCGGAAGAATAAATTACGGGTAACTGCTACGTGTCCTTCTTCCCTCTTCTTACGTGTCTCTAAAACAGCCAAAAAAGAAAGTCACCCTATAAAAAAAAGAGGAATGCTACATCCACAAAAGAATTTACAAAAAGAAATTCACACATACACTTGTCATGCAAATATTGGTGATGAAAATGATAAAAGAGAAAAAGCATACAAAATTATTGGTCCAACTCACATGTCATGTCATTATGTGGATAATTTTTTGTAAAATTTTGGTGGATGTATCATTTCTCTAAAAAAAAACCAAATTCCTTTCACACATTCACACACAACTGAATACACCTACATATTCGGCGAACTCTTCCGATCAGACGGTACGAATTTTAAATTTATGATGTATTTCTTTTTAATTTTTAATGAGTTTTTAATTTTGTGTGTTTAAACCCAACCTTAATAACTGGATTTAAAAAAAATCTTGAATTTGAAATTTTTTATACGGCTTCGTTTCTGATGGTGAAATGTATGATAAAGATTGTTGCTTTAAAGATAGACTTTGCCTATTGAAGAAGTTGATGTGGATTAGGAAAAGGGGTTTTGTGCCTACTAGGTGTTTGATGAAAGTCTTGAGAGAATTGGATTTGTGGTTAGTTTTTTTTGGTTTTTTAACCTTAACACAAGTTTTAAATTTGTTGTACTAGATATTTTGTAAACCTCTATTTAACACAAAATTTTAATGATGAATAATGTGTTTTGCTTTGAAATTGTATTTAGAAGGCGTTGAGGATCTGTTAGATAAGTCGCGATCCATCAAACGGGATGGGGGTATCCAAAGTGATGCAAGAGATGCTTATGTTGAATCTCATGTTGAATACTTGCATAAAATTTATGTCAAGCGTGGAACTGAGGTATAAGACCACGACTCCTCCTCAATCTATTACTATATAATCTAAGTATTGTAGTTGTTTGAAATTAAACTAATGTGAGTAAACAAAATAATCAAAGTATGTGTTATATTGCCGCAATTTTGCATATGGAATCTATTAGTGGGATTGGAGTTAGATAAACTCTTTCGTTCAGGTGGATTCAGGCAATGATGATATGGTTTGTGTCATGGCGTGGTAAGTTTTCTAGGCTCTCAGCCATGGCCTACATATACTTAAAAGACATTGAATTTGAAACTTTCGATAAGCTTAAGCTGGCTATTCGCTTTATTTGCTGCTATTTTTTTTAATTCAGTTTTTATTTTTTGTAGATTTAGTTTCACTTATGAGGTGATGTTGCAATGGTGGGTGGGATGATTGATCCGAAAGAGGTGAGTGAAACGGATCAGATTATATTTTTTCGTCTATTGCATTGTGTTTACAAAATAAGCAAATCCATACACTATTTCTTAAGTGCTTATTTTAAATCGGCTTATAAGTATTTTACTTATAAGCAGAAGCATAAACAAAAATATCCGTCATTGTGATGTGCTATTTGGGTACACCCAAATTTTCCGCTCTCATTCTCAAGGCTGGAATTATTTGTTACACACGGCAATTTTCGTATCTCTAAGTTTCTTTTTA
>BQNB010137537.1:0-17835 GCA_026074375.1 Tanacetum coccineum
AGAGAACTTAAAAATAAGCACTTTTTACAAAGACACTTTTTTATAAAGCACAAATAAGCAATAAAATAAGCTAAACAAGGCAAAATAAGCTTAAACACTACTAATCCTATAAAATGCAAACTGTTAAGCTATTTTAGCTCGAATAAGCAAACCAAAAAGAGAGTTAAGCTAAAACAGATGATAAGCTATCTATAAAAAGCACTTAAGAACAACAATAAGCAAGCACATTAAGCTAGAATGACAGAAAAGCTAAAAAGGCTTAAATACACTTAAAATTTACACTAGAAAGCAAATAAGCTCAAATAAGCAAATGGCAAAACCAAATAAGCTAAAATGGGCTTATACTAACCTAATAAGCTAAACTAAACCTGAATAAGCAATAACAATAAACAGATAAGCTAAAATAAGCAAAATAAGCAAAATGAACATTTTGAAACTCAAATAAGCACTTATAAAGCATCATGAAAAGGGCATCTCACACAGATTCAACACTTAGAAAATTTTGGAAAAATTAACAAAACAACACTTTTGAGCTTAAAAATAAGCACACAATCAGAACTTTATGGCAATGAGACCAACAAACAGATCAAGTTTAAACATCAAAGAACACATAACAACAATCAAAAAGCAGTTTGAATTATAGGATAAGCCAAAATAAGCAAATCAAAAAGCTGTTTCTTCTATTTTTCACAATTTGCAAATTTTTTTAACAGGAAATGGAAAAACACAAGTCACAAATGCAGGCCTTTGAAGCTTGGTTGCTAACTTGATTTAAGACTCAAACAACACAAAATTTGCATTCAAACTAACAAATCACTTAATCATTCAACTAGAACACCAAATTCTGTCAAGACTATGACAGATTCAAACATGAGGTTTTATAAGCTATGAATTTCAGACTAACAACTTAAATACTGACACAAGTTGATTTTTACTACTATTTTTAACTAATTAAAACTCACTTAATAACTTAAAACAAAATTTGACCCATTTTGACCCATTAAAAAGGTTAAACCAAACACCCCTTTAAAAACTGTTTTAGCTTTTTTTAAAGAGATTAATGCTTATTTGAAGCACACATTCAAAAGACCAGATGTTAAATAAGTAAAACAAGCAATATTAAGCAAATCTTAATAACAAATAAGCACTCAAATAAGCTGAAACAGATTATGCAAGTTTATAAGCTAAATAAGACAGATTTATGAAAAACTTAAACTAATGACTTCTAAACTACAAGCTAAGCATTTTAAGCAATAAACATCATAAATAAGCAGTAGTAATCATAAATAAGCAGTAAATAAGCAACAATAAGCAGTTGAATAGTAAATAAGCCAAAAACTTAAAATGAAAACTTACAAAGACCCTTGCTCAAAACAGGGTAAATGAGCTCAAAGGAGCTTATCTACTAGCTCTAGCTTGTATAAAACAAGCTAGTAAAAGCAATATAAGCCCTTCCCTTTTAGGCTTATCTTCCAAAGAGATTTTTGAGTGATTTTTTGATAAAATACACTTAAACTTCACAAACTATGAAAAAGTTTTGTAAGATTTAAGTAACAGCTTTAGAAGGTTATAAAAAAGAGGTTTTGAGAGCTTATAAAACAGTTTTAAACAATCAAACACTTTAACTTAAAAACGAGGTAAAACATATATAAACTTTAATTTTTCATTAAACTTTAAAATCATTACAAGGCTTTTTAAGAAAACATTACAATAAGCTTAAAAACTTAAATTATAAGCTGAAAAACTAAAAACTAGATAAAAAGACTTGGTGCCAAATGGCTTACAAAGAGACCTATTTGTACTAGTCGAAAGAACATTCTAGGAGGAGTGCTCCTAAGTCTGTGTTTCTTGTGTGAGAGGAAAAGAAAGCTTCAATCTTGGCCCCTAACTCATCTTTGTGCTTCTTTAAATCCATCTTGGCCCTTGGATGTGTCCACGCACTCATTCCCTTAGATTGCCAATGAGTCAGGCATCATAAACGTCATCCCTTGCATCATTTAAGCTTCTAGAATATGGGTTTAAGTGGGTTTAACCTCAGGGTAAGAGTAATTTTTAGAGGAGAAGGTGAACAGTAACAATGGAAGGGGGCTGAAAAACGGGTGTTCTGTTTGTTGGGTGCAGGGTATTGGTTTGGGTAAATGGCAAAAATAGTCCCTCAAGGTATATAAATTAATTGCACACATGGCCCTTGTGGTGATACAACTTTGGTCCTTTTGGTTTCTGTTGGTTTGCACCGTTAGTCCTTTAAGGACCAACGCGGGTGTTTATAAAAGGGGAATCGTGTGTGGGAGTTATAAGGTGTTGGGCTTGGTTTTTAGGCCGGGTATAAAAAATGGACTTTGGGCTTTTATTTTTTTGTTTTAAGATATAAGTGTATAAGTGGGCTTTCTCGGTCCCACTAGGTGGGTACGGGTGGGCCCGCTTTTGGCAGTTTAGGTTTTTGGGTTCGGTTTTCGATGCACTTTCTAAATCCACACCTCGAGGTTAACTTTGACTTGATTTGACTTTGACTTTTTGGCTTTGACTTGTCTTTTCTTTCACGCTCTTTCCGTTCTCGTGCTTGGTTTTGTCGTTTTGGCTTCGATTTTTGTCCTTTTCTTGGATATCCGTTTCCTGCACAATATAAATACAAAACATACAAATACAATGTATTTTTGGTACGTTTTTAGTCATTTAAGTCCGATTTTAGTGGTCAAAGGTATGTGTAATTAAACACATACCAAAATCCCCCATACTAAGATATTGCGTGTCCTCACGTAATGCTATAAGTAAGCACTTAGAAAACTAAGAATCTCGATCCCCCTCGACTAATTACCTCGAAAAGTAGCTAAGTGTTCATCGAGGGGAATGAAAGAATCAAGAGTTTAGAGAAGCCCCGTTTTTACCATTCTTAAAGATATACACTTATTCCTACTAATATTCTTGTATTTTTCCCATTTCATCTTTATGTATCCTGAAATAAAACAGTTAGCAATAAAGCGTGTAGACGAATATGGCTTCGTCATTCGTCCGGATTTGGTTAGATTAACCTTCGGTTCCGTAGGACCATTTTTATAGTATAAATACTGTACCTGTGATCAGGTAGATTCAAAGAATCTCCTTGACAGGGTTTCCAGCTCAAAGCTTAGGGTCTTCTAAAATAGATGTATTAGATTTACCATGCTTGCTTGTTCTCATTACCAGAACGTCTCAAAGCAGACAACACGGTAAGAGTGAATCAGATAGTTACTATCTTTCTGATTAAGCCGTCAATTCATTTCTTGGAACAAGTTTGATTCACATTGAATCGCACCATCGTTTCTTTCCAGTTGACACAAGTTTGATTCATATAGAATCTCGCAAGTCACCTACCAAGAGCTTGTTTGATGCTGGCTCAAGCAGGATTTCCATTCGTCATTGTGAATACTAAAGAGTATCACTCTGAATGTTCTGGCAGAATCACAAGGATAATGCGTAGGACTCTTGTCAACAGCTTGTGAACTTAATGATGTTCAACAAGTGTTTGTCATGGAATGTGTCCTAATGAGATTTATTTGATGATCTCTTGGCTCTAGACTCGATTAGTGCATTTTGGTTTTTAGTAATCAGAGGCTAGAGCAGACTGCCACCTATTCAATATTAACTAACTCGGAGTGAGAAAGTCAATAGAAGTCGTGTGTATCTCCATGACAAATGAGACAAGTTTCTTTTGAGAGAAACCCGAATGGCTGGGAAGGGTTGTGCATTGCATCACTGGGTCCATGATGTCATCTTCAATGTCAGCAATCAACATTGTGATTCTGACAGCATATGTATTGACCCGGTTTCTGCCTTAAGTTGTGTGGAGGGCTACTTTCTTTAGACCCTTTATCCATACATTTCTTTTTCATTCTTCAACCCCTTCAATGCTTACCAAGACGTCATTACTAACACCTTGTTGTGATTGTTCCAGTGTTAGCTCAATCTTAGTCGGCATTCTTCCCTTATACACATTCATCTCCAATCTAACTATGGAGTGTCCTTGGGTAGATCCCTCCGGTTCTGGTTGGATCATAGGACAAATACCTAACCTTACCACCTTATGACTTCAGAATCGTCGTGAAATAAGATGTTGTAGGGTATGAGATCGTAACCATAAAACCTTTTTCGAAGAGTATCAAGCACTTTGAGTCGATAAGATCACTTATTATTTTCAAGATCACATTTTAAATACATTTCTCCCCTTATTTTAAATACTAATGCACTTAGTTTTTGAAATACTTTGTGATTAAAATTTGTCTTGAAATACCATGGGGAAAACTTTTACTTAGCATGAATTACATGGAACATAAACTTGCTCCCCCTCAATTTTACATATGTTTGACACCAAAAACAATGATACCAAGTTGTAAAATGAATATAAAATTGAGGTTGAACACTTAGTCATCTTATAACTATCATTCTATTGAATTGTCATTATTATCTTGTTGTTATTAAGAGACTTTTTGGGAATGGTTTGAATACATAAGAATGGTCGTGAGATGATGTATCCAAACTCATTAAATGTTGTTTTTCGAAAAACTCCCCCTTGAAAGATGGAGTGTTGAACACACAATTTTGAAAGATTATGAATTGTCAGTGAGAAATTCTTGAAAAATTGTGTTCAACATTTTGAAAAACATCATGTTAGAAGACTTCTCTTCCAACTCTAAGGGTAAGCGCACTTATGCGTACACTATCCTTTTTCTTGAGCTTAAAACTTTGAATGTCTGGTAAGAACAGCTCAAGACCGAGAAAAGTTGAATTTCTCGTTGTTAGGATAAGTTATCTTTATAGATAAACTTTCCTTTATTTGAAGTCCGGGTTACGTACTGATATTTGCACATAAGCCATTAAGAAAACTTAGAAATGACATGTTTTGAAAGCATTTGAAACTCCTGTTCGAACTTCATTTACACGCCCGTGTCGATATTAATCAACATTTCTAGGTACGTAAATGTTATCGATTCCAAGAGACATGTCGAGAAGAATATTTTTTGAAACATTTTCTGATTTTTTGATTTTGTATTTTCTTTTTGAAATTTTATATTTTTGTATTTTTCTTTTTGAAATTTTATATACATGTTGACCTCAGCATTGTTATGTGATGGTGGAATGGTATTTCCAACTCTTGTCGTGATGTATCTGTCTTGTCTGCTGGAGGAACAACTTTGGAACACTTTGAACATGACAGCTTTCATAGCTGGGTCCGTGAATTCCGAGTTCTGAACTGTTATGATCAGAAGTCATTTGTCGTGGAGGAGCGAGGCCTGAACTGTTGTGAACAGACGTCATTTTTTTTCATCAGATCAGAATTCCTTGAAGCCCTGGTTTCTGAGATATCAGTCTTTTCAGCAACCAAACTCTGAGTCCTTCCTTTTTAGGATTGAAAGATGTACCTGCACTTAAGTTAAGAGTACCTGCACTGACATCAAGAGTTTGTTCGCATTCATATTGGTTAGTGATATCTTCATTTGAACCATTTGTGGGATCACTGTCAACCTTGGTTGTGCTGGAGATGAATATCTTTCCAGTAGGAACCCACCTAAGACCAACTGTCTTGAAAATTTTACCCGTCGGTTTCCACCTAAGACCAGATCTAGGAGTCATTGTTTTTTCATGCGCAACGGAAGTCTTTTGATTGAAAACCTATGTCCTGTAGGGATCTGTCTTTCTGGTTTCTTTGCAAAACTTATTTTCTCTACGGGTTTGTATCTTTTTGTTGTCTTATGGGATGGAACCTTAGCACATGAGTTGACTTCATTCAAGAATTTTATTACACAAGAATCATGATGGCATTAAAGGACACTTTTCTAACATGTAGAGCAAGACAAATGTTTGAGTCAGAAAAACTTCTAGAATTCTCGAGTGTTCTGCTAATTGGCACATGTCTTTGTCGTGAAGCAACCTACCCTTAAATTCAGGCCAATTCTAGACTTTTGGTTATTGATCCTAGGTTTTGGTTTGCTACCATTTGTGCTTTGTGATCTAGCAGAAGGCATCACACTAGGTTCTGAATTCCTACCTTTTCTTGTGTCTTTTTCTTAGCTTATCCTCTAGGTAAGTGATTATAAACCATGTCATTTGATTTAACCTAGGATGAAGCCCAGGATGCAATCATGTGATGAGGTTTTGCAACAGCAGATTCTCTTTCCTTAGGCAAATAATGTGTAGTGACTGGTTTTGACAAATCGTTATTGACATCAACTTGGGAGGCAAACCGTTGCTTTGAAATTCTAGGTCGTTCAGACTTAAACGCAGTCGTTTGTCAACAAACTGATGGTTCTACGTGGTTTGTAAGCCGGTTTCCAAGAGTGAACGATTTTGCAAACTTAGTAATCCACACTATTTCCTGTTATTTCCTTAACTCATATTTTAATGCTAGCAATTGCAAACCCTTTTCCCTGAAGTTGAGCTTGGAATTTATCATTATTTAACAATCAAAGAAGTTGTGTTTCTATGTTTCTAAGCTCTCGGTTTGATCTTGATAGAATCAAAAACATTTCTTTGTAAAGGCCTTTTCACAGTCTCATTGTTCTTTAAGTAACTTAGCCACTTTATGTTCCCAATTCGATGTGTATTGTTTCAATTACATCTATGTCATGGTTTAACCTGGCTTCATTACTGTTACATTCAAAATTTGACCATGTTGCCCTTCTTTTAAAGCTTGATGTTGATATTTAAGTTTAAGATTAACACAATGTGGCTTACATTCCTTAAAAAAACTTTTTGAAATAGGCAACGGTCTTTTGAGACTAGAACAGAATATTTTCAAATTCAAGAGATTGATTTGAGAGTTTATTTGTCCTGGTATCAGTTAATTTAGCAGGCAAAGGACATGTGTCATGACATTGTCAAACATTCGTGGTCAACCTTCTCTTCATATTAAATTCAGGTTGCTCATATGCTGTTGTCCATTAGCAAAGATATTGATTTCAACAGTTGTTTTGTACTCATACACATTGGCTCTTCATCATATAGGGTTCTGATATCTGAAACATCAGCATGTGCACATTCCCTGATCTCCCCCGCTGCTTGTATCCTGCTCTTTGATTCTGTTACCTATGCTTTATGTGTTAACCACACTAGCATCCACTGCTTTTCCCAGATCAACCTTTCCTCTGTTGTCTGAATTTTGTCTTCATATCACCCAGCGTGTCAATACTCTCGTTATGCTGTTCTCTGTTCATCAATCGACTTCTTACATATTCCAATTGTTGATCAGTGTGTCACAGAATTCTGGAATCGCAAGTTGAGTGTATTGTTAGAAAGTAGTTGCGTGTCATTACAACAAATTCAATCATCCAAATACATCTGTGACTTGATGAACATCGAAACTATGTCCAGTACTTTAAAGAAGCCATAGAACCAATCTCATGAAGTATTCTTCGTTTGTCAAGTAGCTTTTCTAACTGATCCACATTTGAGGAACATTTTGCCTATAAAAGTTTCAAACATCTGACCAAAGAGTGTCGCAAATGCGCGTTTGAATCCATACTCGGTTCGAGTTCCTTTTAAGTCGTTGTTTGAAAGAAGATTGAGGTGTGAATGAAGTTTTCAAAAAGATACCATGCAACTCTTTTTTTCTTTGTCTTTTAAAATACCATCCGATGCTTTAACTTCTTGAACTGTGCATCCTTGAATCTGCAACATTTTGCCATCCAACCTTTTCTGAATCATTTATGCATGAATGATTGTTTTGAGCATATAATTCTCAATGAAATCAAAGTTTTTAAGTATTGTTTCTTTGAAGAGTTAAGGTTACATGCTAGTATATGCCGAAAAGTCCTGTTCTTTGCATACATACCATCTAAACTTGAAGGCTTTATTAGCACGAAGGTGAAAATTTTCTCAAATTGTGTCTTGAGCACTCTAAAGGCATTCTGGCAGTTGGACTCAAGAATAGTTTCTTTGGTAAGTTGTTGTTCTAGTGTATCCATGTTCTGAGAGAACGTTGTGAATGTGTCAACATCTTCACCAAAAATATGACTAAATGCACATTCAAATTCACATTGACTGATGCCTTGTTCAAGTTTCTGTGTGAAATTTGATTTCAGTGCACTAAGACCGTTTAGGAAACTACCTTTCAAGATCTTTGCTTGTTTTAGCATTTGTGCATGTCCTTGTTCCAAGCTGAATCAGAAACACGAAGATAAAAGTATCTTTCGTTTCCATTTTGATCGGATGAAGTGAAAATGATTTTCTAGGATCTTAAGCAGGTAAAGTGATTGTTGTTGAGATTTGAATCAATTAACCTTAACACATGTGGAGGGGGATTTTACAAATCTATGATTAAAACCGAGAAAAGAATCGTATCTTTCGCAGGATTTTACAAAATCAAAAAGAAACCGTAAAACAAAAATGAATTGATGTTGAAATCGTTGTTGTCGTTGAAGAACTTGAACTTTTGTTAATGAATTGTTGACTAAACGATAATGTATGCACAAAAGTTGACCTTTGGATGACTAACGGGCTGTTTTGAAACAATTAAGGACAAACGGTGTAAAGTTGTTTACCACAAAGAGGGTAATTAAGCAACAAAGGGATGAAATAGAATTGGTTATATAAGTCCCAAGTGGCCTAACAATAAAAAGTACTCAAATGATGACCAATAAATGCAACAATTCCCTCCGTTTGTATCATCTTTTTCATTTGAAGATTTATAAAAAGATACACCGAATATGAATTTGATCTCGCAAAGTCGTACGGTTATCGTCGGTAAAAACTAAATACACCACATTGATCGAAACGAGTTCACGATCGTAGTGATATAGATTATAAGTTCCGTAGTTTAACGACACTCGAAAAATCAAAACCGAAAATAACTTAAACGTATAGATATATGATCGTGTATGGACCTGTTTCGGTTCCAAGAATGGTTTAGAATCTATTCTCAAATGAACACAAAACTAGTTCGGTGAGCTTGTACAAATGAACTAGATCGGTGCTTAGACAAACTTGACTAGATCTTCTGTTGAAACAAATGACTCGTATCGGTTTTCTAAATTGTTAAACTTCGTATCGGTTCTTGATGATGAAACTAGATCGGATCGATTAGAAAACTGTTAGAATCGGTTTCGTCTTGTAGAATTTGTTCGTGAACAAAGAGTGAAAACTCGTATCGTTGACACTATCGTCTTTGCTCCGAAAACCTGTTCTGTGTTTGGTTGCTTTTTTCTTTTAAACCGTTTGGAACCACAAAGACAAATAGCTCAAAAAATACTTTCAAAACCGTTGACCAACAAAAACAAATCAGCTCAAAAATTGAGCTAATATTTATAGGAAAATTAATGCCAAAACGTGACTTGAAGCTTTGATAATCTGTGCAAGGCAAAAATAAGCCACGAAAAAAAATTTTGATGAAAGAAACTGGTTATGGTTTTATAAAGACAGTTACAAGCTTTTTGAAAATAAACAGACCTTATAGATAAGACAAAGAAGACACGATGCAAACGTAGGAAAGAAGTTCTACATGCTGTTTGTAAAAAAATAATAAAAAATTAAGTCACGAAATAGTTTTGTAGAGATGCTTGTGAATGTTTTTATAAAAAATATTAAGACTTTTATCTAAAAAGGAAAATAAGAGAGAAAATAAGCCGAATGATAAAAAACCAAATATGCCGTATCCAATAAGCTCACAACAACAAAAACCACGAAACCCACCCGAGGCGAGTGATACCAAATGTCGGTAACCCAATATCACTTTCACTTCACCATTTGAATCAAGAAATAAAGATAAGAAGATGATATGAAAGAATTGTAGAGAGAAGTTAGAGAGAGAAATAAAGAGAGAAAAATGAGAATGGTTGATTAAACAAATGAAATCTTACAAATGAATCAACACCCTCTCCATCCTTGGAGAGGGGTATTTATAGTTAAAACCAAGAGGCTTTCATGCCTTGGTGTTTCTACGGGCCGGGCTTGGGATTACTTGGGCTTTCGCCCGATACACGTGACCGATTAGATTACAATAAAGACCCGTTTTAAAACCCGTCTATCCTATTACAAACGTATAATTAATAATGACCGAGACCTCATATAATAAATGAATCGAACTTTCCTTTTTCGACTAATATTTTGAGGCAAACAAGTTTGTTGACATGCCTTTTCCAGAACGCTAGGACGTATTCGGCTTCGGTAGTGGATATAGCAAGAGCGGTTTGTTTCTTCGAGAACCAAGATGTCAAACAACATCCTACGAACGTACAAATACCGCTAGTGCTTTTTCGGTCCACATAATCTCCCGCATGATCAGAGTCGGCATATACTATGGTTTCTATGCCGGTCCCCTTAGGATACCATAATCCTAAGTGCGTAGTGCCTAAATATAGGAAGAATACGCTTAAACCACTTTCAAGGTGGAAGAGTTTTGGGAGCCTCTTATAAGCGGGAAGAAAGGCCTAACACAACAGGATGAACGGGCCTACTTGCCGTTAGGTATAATAAACTACCTATCATGCCTCGATACTTGGTACTATCTACCGACTCACACTCTTCATCTTTCATGAGTTTAGTATCGGAGGACATAGGGGTTTTCATTGGTTTAGAATCTTCTAGACCAAATTTCTTAAGCATTTCTTTAATATACTTAGATTGATTAAAGAATATACCATCTTCCATTTGTTTAATTTGTAATCCAAGGAAGAAGTTAAGTTCACCCATCATGCTCATCTCGAACTCGTCATGCATGATTTTGGCAAATTCATCACACATGTCTTGACAAGTCAAACCGAATATGATGTCATCGACATATATTTGAACAATGATGAGATTTGAACTTTTCTTCTTAGTAAAAAGAGTGTTATCTACCATTCCCATTTTATATTCATGTTTAATAAGGAAAGCTTTTAATCTATCATACCAAGCTTTGGGTGCTTGTTTAAGACCATATAAAGCTTTCTTTAATTTATAAACATGATCCGATTTTTCGAAATCAATGAATCCCGGAGGTTGTGCCACTGTTTACCTCCTCATTGATAAAACGTTCAGAGAATGCACTTTTTACATCCATTGGAATAGTTTTAAATCGAAGGCATAAGCCATGATCTAAAAATAATTTCACATGGAACTCAATCTAGCAACCGATCATAAGTTTCATCATAATCGATGCCCTCTTGTTGATTATAGCCTTGAGCAACTAACCTAGCCTTATTTCGAGAAACAACACCGTTCTCGTCTAACTTATTTCTAAATACCCACTTAGTTCCTATGATTGTCATATTCCTAGGTTGTGGAACTAACTCCTAAACGTCGTTAGCAACGAATTGATTTAATTCTTCTTGCATGGCGACTATCCAACTTTCATCTCCTAATGCTTTCATCACATCTATAATGTTCTATAGTTGATATAAAACAAAGAAGTTACTTTGGTTTAATGAGGCTGTGACCTAAGGGTTCTTTGTAAGGTTTCCTATGACATTTTTCTAATGATGGTTCCTAGAATCCTTAGATGATGACTATTTCATCAATCTCTAAAGTTTTCATCCACAATATCATATTTTCTAGTTTTTCTTTTCGGTGACCTTATTTCTCTACTTCATCTAAGTCCATCATCCAGCCAAGGTATGTCTTAGAGGGTGGAGGAGTTTCATTAAATGTCACGTTGAGTGATTATTTGACTGTCCTAGTTGTGTTGTTTTAGGATGATGCAGCTTTAAACTATTTGAGAATAACCTAAAAAGACACCTTTGTATGACTTTGGGTCAAACTTGGTAATGTAGTCTTTAGTGTTCAAAATGAAGTACTTGCTTCCAAACACTCTAAAATAATCTAAAGAAGTTTTCTACCTCTTAAAAGTTCGTAAGGTGTTTTTCCAAGAATGTCTAATGAGAATTCAGTTGAGAATGTATGTTGGAGTATCTACGGCGTTACAACCAAAGATTTTTTTGGAATACGATGCTCAATCAACCATATGTCCTACTTATTCTTGAAAATGTCCATTTTTCCTTTCGACCACACTTTGATGAGGATGCTGGAGCCGAGAAGTTATGTGTAATACCAATGGCATTACAAAATTCTCCAAATTGCACCTCATTATCAAATTCTCTACCGTGGTCAATCTTATTGACACTATTGGAAACAATCTAATTGGTTTTGAATTTTCCTACTAAATCTTTCGAATTGATTCAAAACTTCAGTTAATGTCCTAAGGAATTTAGATCCCAAGGATACATAAAAGAACATCTACTATGACTAAGGGTGTAACTTGTTTCCTCGTAACTCCGAACGGTGTGTGGACCAAAGAGACATATAGAGGAGTTCTAAGCATCTAGTCCCGGTGAGACTATAATTGCTTTAGCTTTGTGACTAACGTGAGCTTTTCTTCCAATTTTGCAAGCATCACAAATATGTTGAAAAACTTAAGCTTAGGTTGGTTTCTAACTAATTTCGTAGAAGCCAACGATTAAATGAGACGCATGTTTACGTGACCTAACCTCCTATGCTACAATGTGAAACTTTCATCAATTGTAGCTAGACAAATTTTGATCCTATCGCTTAATTTCCTAATTTTCATCACATATAAGCCTTTCTTTCCGAATACCTCTACCATGACTTATACCGTCCTAGTGATTTCATAACATTTCAGAAAAGTTACTCTACAACTTATTGTCACATATTTGTCCTATACTTAGCAAGTTAAATCTTAAGTTATCAACATGTTCTACATTATCTATTTTGAGAGAGTCATTAGGAGATCGTGTAACCTTTGCAATGGATGGATTACAACCGTGAAGATTACACCAAAATGTCCGTTACCTTCCTTCCTTGTTTGCCTTTAAGTATGAGAAGAGCTTTCGGTTGCCCGTCATATGTTTAGAGCATCCGCTATCCTTGATCCATTCGTCGGTTCCAAGTTGACTCCAAGGCATATCTATTTATATAGTACAATGACTCAAACATTTGGTCCCCAATATCTCATGGGTCTAAAATTGTTATAGTGCCTAAACATCCTAGCATTTGATGCAATGATTGGGATGTGAGAATGGAAGTACAAACATTTCCCATGGCATTAACTTTGACGTAAGAAAGTTATTCCAAGTTAGGGAAAGCCATGAGGTGGTTTTGTCTACCAACATGTCTTTTGTTGCGGTGTTTTAAGGACCATAATAAATTAATATTGACTCTTCTAGGAGTGAGTTATTGATCTAAAATTTTTGGGTTTTCAAAAATCTAACTCCGGGCTTTGACAATGGCTTATAGAATTGTTTAAACTCTCATTGTCACTAGCAACAGGAATTTTGACTTTGTTTACAATTATGTGCTTTGGTCTAGGACCCAAAATAGATTTTTGAAAAGACACAGTTTTCTTTAATACAAGGTGTAGCTGGTGGCGTCCCATAAATTATTTTGGAGCCGCCTGGTCACTTAGGGTGCCTCACCATAATTTGGGACCATCTATTAGGAGGTTCACAATTTCTGAGCTTTCACATATTTTATTTCTTTAAAGTTCCACAATATGATGCTTCAAAATGAATAAAGCCCTAAACCTAGTTATATCACTGAGGTTGTTTATAGACTACTCAACATTTCATTTAAGCAATGAGAACTCTTTTTAAATTAATTTAATCTAGTGGAATATCTATTTTAGTTTTTCATCACAATTTTAAAGTGCATGACACTTTTGGCACAATTGAGAATCAACTCCTTTATTTTTCTCACGCAGACAGACGTGTGGATAATTTATCTTTTTAATTAAATTCTCCTAAGCATTGTTTTCAGACTTTCAAGTACCTTTAATCTTTTGTTCTTAGTGATTATTTTTAGACTCATTTTGCATAATTTATCATATTCGTTATCTAAAGCTAAATCATCAATTGATGAGTTTTCATCACTAAAGTAAGATGATTCGGAACATACCTCACTTAATGCATGAGCTACAAGACACGTTTCCAACTTTAACCTTTTCGTCCATCTTCTCACCGCTATCGCTCCAAGAGCCTCCGACAAAAGCTCTTTGGTTCTTATCTTTCGGTGATTTTGGACATTTTCCAATAAGATGATTCGGGTCGCTGCATCTAAATCATTTTCTATCACTTTTACCATTCTTGTCATCCTATCTCAGCTTCCTTGGAACGTCTTTTTTTCATTCCCTAGGTTAATCTCACGTTATGCTATCTCTTTTTTAAAGAACTTCTTGAAGTCACCTAACCGGCCATAGCGTACTCTTCTGTCTCGCTACCGGAAGTCGAACACATTCTTCATCACAAGGTTCTTCTAGCCTTTAAAGCAATAGATTTCCTTTCAACTTTGTTTTGCTTTGACTATTTCGGAATCTTTCTTGATGATCATTTCGTGAACTTTGAGGTTGCCGATAAGATTCAATCAAGATATAGTAACGTTAAGTCTTTTCGACTCTCAATCGCCGTGACCATTGTTGTGACAATCCTTCAATTCTCAGGTCGTATATTTATTCTCGAGTATTATTATAATTTTTTATTTTATGTTGAGATATGAACTCACTGACTAACAGGAGAATTAGGGTTACATTAGTAATTTACGTACGTTTAACAAAGAACCAGCGAATTCTACGTTAAGCATCGACGCTTATATTTTCAAAATGCCATAGAAATAATTTTATTACATTCGTTTTTATTTTTCGTGTTACGCGCATTTTCGTATTTTAACGTAAAATCTTTATGAGCAATGTTTATAATTAATTATCCGTCATGTACCGTAAGTAATTTTTAAAATTTTCAACAAAGTATCCCCAATTAATTAGAAAAATTTTACTTTGTTCGTTTTTACTTCGTTGGTTCCCGCCTTAACCTTGTTTATGTTTTTACGTTAATACCGTTAGCCTCAAAACTACCTATCTATCTTAAAATTTATACCCTAAACACTAATCCTACAATAAATAAAACTTAAAATCTTGACTACAACCACCCCTTGTGGCGTGGCATTGCATGAGCAAGAGTCTTGGACACTTGTCCAAGCTCATTGCATGCCTAAATTATACAAAACCCACACTCTCGCCCTTTCTTTCATTTTATCACACACACTACCATACATGCAATTTCTAGTAAGGGAAAGTCCACAAAAATCCTCTCACCTTGCTCCTTGTTGCCAGTGACCTCAATCCCACCAAAACACCATTCTATACAAATTTTGGAAGATTCAAATTTTAACACTTCAAGTTAAAATGATTTCCTATATGGTTTTATTGTATTTTGGAGGTGATTAAAAGGGTTTTCAAGAAGGGTTATATACATTTTGGGGCTGAAGTTATACAAGTTTTATCAACTCATTTTGGTGAAGAAAAATAGTGATTAAAATTATTTTGGGTGAAGATCAAGCTTTGAAGATGAAGCTTTGTTCTTGTTTTGATCATATTGATCGTTTTTTTTTTTCTACATATTTCCTTATGTAAAAATCTCTTGATTTTAGTTTATGATTCTTTTGATTTCCAAATTATATGTTTATGTTCTCTTTTGATTTTCAATTGTATATGTACATGCATGATGTATGATGATCAAGAATTAAAATGGGCTTTGTGTCTATGAATCTAGGTTAACTAGCTAAAATGACCATTAAAACAAGCAAAATGATCATAAAATATATAGGCTGTAATAAACAGTAGGTTTTATAAATTTATACAGGTTTAAGGTTGGATTTGATTACATTAGGTTGTAGATAATCCTTTTGTGGACACTCGGCAAATTGGATGATTTCTAGTAAGTGAATATTGAGTGAGATATGATCAAAACGCCAAAACTAGTGAATTCTGACCTTGCTATACATATGGTATAAAAAGTCACATTTACGGTCTGAGTTGGTTAAAATGTTAAAACTATGAGACCTAGATTAAATCATGTAGATTTTGAATCAATTGGATAGTCAACCGACTCTTTATGGTTTGTAAATGGCATCAAAAATAGTGAAAGTGAAATTTTAGTCCAAAAAGCTAATGTGACCTTTATGTATAAAAGTAACCATATGTATAAATATAACTAAAAGATGTACTAAAATGAGTTTGAATCTATAAAGTGGACTTAAAAATAAAGCCAAGCATATAGATATATCAATTATACCATTTACGGTTTATAAATTATGACTAATTTCGTAAACATAAAAGTATACAAAATTTACTACTACCCGAACACTATATTATGTAAAGCAGTTTTTGTAACTAAAACCCGAGGTGGTAGGACCCGCTTCTTGGGAGTTTTAAAATGCTAACATACTGATAATAAAATTATCCCGACCTCGAGAACCTGAAGTTTTATAACAAGAGTCATTTACAAGCTTAAATGGGCCATAAGGCCTTATTGGACCACTAGGCCCAATGAAACAAAATAGACTTATTGGACTTAGCTTTAGGCCCAATCCACTTGGACCTAACTAATGGGCTAGGACCTGGTCTTTGAGTGATAATATCAATATAATAACTTAATGGGCTTGCTTAATGGGCCTATTGGGCTTTTTGAGCTAATTTAGACAATACTAGTAAAATGGCTAATAAAAACAAGTTAAAAACCTAGAAAACTCTAAGTGTGAAATAAATATATTGCAAGAGCATGATCATCATATAAACTACATGTATACATATACTTATTTAATTTATGAGTTTTCGTTAATTTTTATCGACTAGAAACCTAAGACCCGTTACAATTTGTATAGGTCTTGGTTGATTGACGCGCCTACTTCTGAAGTTTTTATTCATCGATATTCTCATCCGACATCACTAAGTGAGTTCATAGCCTCGCATTTTTACACTTTAATTGTTTTATAAACCCGCGAGGGAGATAACATGCTTGTTTTTAAAATAGAACACAAGGGAGATTGTATGCTAGTTGCCTCGATTATTATTATAAGTTAGCTTAACTCGCTAGATAAAAGACCTGCGGAAATCATGAATTGTTAACTACCGGGAAATGGTAGACGCTTATACATGAAATAGTACTATTTGGAGGCTGCCACCTCCAATCCGTGACGACTGGCTATCGTCAAGTGTCGGGAATATGACACAACGGATGCGTTGTATAGAGAATAATATGCACTCATAGCGAGGGTGTATAGTAGGCATACCTTGTTGGGAACCCCAACATAATTAGATGGTAACGTTCAATGTCATGAGACTTATAAATAATCCCCCGATATAACTTTGTTTGGCCACATCGTTATATCCTGATGAATATTGAGAAATGATACTTGTGTTCGGAAATTTTATTGTTTATATATATAAACTCTATGGATTCACTCAACATTATTGTTGACGTTTTAGCATGTTTTATCTCAGGTCCTTGAAGGTAATTCGGCGATGGAGATTTTGGTTAATGCTTATGGAAAAACCAAATGTTTTGAAGGCCCATTAAATAAATGTCATTCGAGGAATATTTCAAAAATGTTGTATGAATTATGAAATGATTTGGGACCTATGATGTAAACTTTTATTCGAATGAATGTATTTTAAAACGTCTCTTTTCGAGTCGTTTTCTATGCTTGAGTTGTTATATTATGACGTAGCACCCCAAATGACCCTTCCGCTAAAACCCTAGTTTAATTCCTTTGTAATTTGCTAGTTCCTTACTAGCGTTTCTTTAATAAATTTGCCGTTCAAAAAAAAAGCTAACGTTTTCTTATTTAATCATATAAACTAATGCTTTGAGATCATGAGTTAGACAAACCCATAAAAATATAATTACATTGTAATTTTTCTTTACAAAACTAGAAAGTAGAAACCAACTGTCACGAAAAAATTACAAATAACACAAAAAAGCCAAAAGCTTTTATTATAATGACTATGGGATACGTTTCTTACTAAATTTCAAAACACATTGCAAATAAAACAAAAAAATGTTTTTAAACTACCCCTCTATATAAAACATGATAAAACGTGGG
>BQNB010137538.1:0-17835 GCA_026074375.1 Tanacetum coccineum
AATTCTAACGAACCTTCACGAGTGATATCTTATTACGTTTTAAACTCTTAATTTCACGGTCCATAATCTCTACAGGTTCCTCAATAAAACGAAGAGTTTTGTCAACCTTAATCTCATCCAATGGCACATGCAGGCTAGCATCCGCCAAACACTTCTTTAGGTTTGACATGTGAAATGTGTCATGTACACCACTCAATTACTCGAACAATCTTAACCGATATGCAACAGGACCGATCCTTTCGAGAATTTCAAATGGCCCTACATACTTCGGGGCTAACTTACCCGTCTTCCCAAAATGAACCACGTTCTTCCAAGGCGACACCGTTAGCATCACACGATCTCCAATCTCAAATTCTAATGGTTTGCGCCTGTTGTCAGCATAGCTCTTTTGACGATCTCTTGCCGCTTTGAGCTTCTCTTTTATAACCACTACTTTATCAGTCATTTCCTGCACCAATTTGGGTCCAATCAAACTACCTTCCCCAATTTTAGCCCATAACACGGGTGACCTACATTTTCTTCCATATATTGCTTCGAATGGAGCACACCGAATGCTAGTGTGATAACTGTTGTTATAAGAGAATTCAACTAACGGTAGGTGGACATCCCAACTGCCACCAAAGTCTATCATACACGCCCTTAACATATCCTCCAACGTCTGAATTGTATGCTTACTCTGTCTATCTTTCTGAGGGTGATAAGCCGTGCTCATATCCAATCGCGTTCCTAAGGCTTTCTGAAAGGTTTGCCAGAGACGTGATGTAAACCGTGCATCACGATCTGAAATAATCGACACAGGCACTCCATGACGCTTGACGATTTCATCGGTGTACAACCACACTAATTTCTCCATACTATAATCTTTATGTATTGCCAGAAAATGTGCTGATTTAGTTAATATATCAACTACAACCCATATCACATCATGCCCATTCCTTGTTCTAGGTAACTTTGTGATGAAGTCCATGGTGATGCTTTCCCACTTCCATTCAGGTATATCTGGTTGTTGTAATAAGCCCGAAGGCCTTTGATGCTCAGCCTTCACCTTTTCACAAGTTAAAAATTCGCTAACATATGTAGCAATATCCCTCTTCATTCCTAGCCACCAGTACATATCTTGAAGGTCATAGTACATCTTATCCGCTCTAGGATGTACGGAATACCAGGACTTATGAGCCTCATCCATAATTACTGTTCTCACACCTCCTACTAACGGAACCCATATCCGATCCATAAAGTACAAACTTCCATCTCCTTTCATTTCCATCTGCTGATCTAAACTATGTAACCTTTCAGCAAATACGTTCTCCTGATTGAACGCCTCACCCTGAGCTGCCAGTATCATTCCTTTTACTCCAGATTGAATAGTCATAGCCATTGCCCATACACGTTTAGGTTTCACTCGTTCCTTCCTACTTAATGCATCAACCACCACATTCGCTTTACCCGAATGATAGCGAATTTCACATTCATAATCACTAAATAATTCGATCCACCTCCTTTGGCGCATATATTCATAACTCTTTGATCAAATGCGGTGGAAGACTTTTATGATGTGTAAATGACACTTTTCGTACCATACAAATAATGTCTCCAGGTTTTTAGAGCAAACACCACCGCTCCCAACTCTAGATCGTGTGTTGTATAATTATTCTCGTAGATTTTTAACCTGCCTTGACGCATAAGCAATTACCTTATTTCTTTGCATAAGCACACAACCTAATCCCTGATTTGAAGCATCACAGTAAACTACAAAATCTTCAACTCCATCAAGAAGTGACAATATCGGCGCATCACTGGTAACCACCTTTTTAGGGGTAATTATATATCAAATAGTATAATAAAATATCAAATATAAAATCCCCGCAAGTCAACCTAGTCAACCTTTTAGGGAGAACAAGGGGGGTCAACAAACTCAGGGTATGATATAAATGATTTCGGGATGTAATCACACGGGTCGTTCTCCCATAGAGGCATGCTATGGAAAAGTCGAGAGTCGGTTTTATATTTGTTGGTTGATTTTAACAAGGCTTTGAATAGGTTTTCTAATTCTACGAGAAAAACAAGTAAGGCAAACTAAAAACGAAAGTAATTAAAGCTAAATCACTAAAACGATAACGGGAAACAAATTGGATTGGATTTCTATTTCTACAAACAAAATGCTAAAACAAGTAAAGGGAACCTAAAAACGAAAGCAATTAAATATTTAAATCTAAAAACAAGAACGGGAATCAAAACCCGTTCTTTAAAAAACAAAATTCTACAAATTTAACCCTACGAGTGCAAAATTAATTTTCCTGGGTGCTAAATGATAAAAGAAAATTTTTAAAAAAAAGAATTATCTTTTTTTTGATTTTTTAATAATTTTTTATGAATTAAAAACTGTTTTTAAAAGAAAAATTAATTAAAAATATTAAATGAATTTGGAAAAATCCGAAAAATTACTGAAAAGTACTTTGAACAGTGTTGGTTTTATGAAAAATAACATACTGAAAAGTTGCTAAACGAATAAGCTAGAAATAAGCAAAAATGGCTGATAAGCTAATTTGGGCTAAAAAGGGTTAAATAATAAATTTGGAAGGATATGACCAGATGGCCCTATCTGGTGATGTGGTAGTGAGAGTGTGTGTTAAGTCGTTGGCTTGGTAAATGGGAGGTCACAGGGTCGAATCCTGTGGCTTCCCTTTTTGAAAAACTTTTATTTTAATTTTCTTTTTGAAACTTGTAAATAAGCCAAAATAATAAACTTTAAAAAAGCAAATTTTTACAAAAACTTAAAATAAGCACAGAAATAAGCAGATTAAGTGACAGTTTTTACTTTTTAACTTAACTAATTAAGGGCTAAACTGTTAAGATATTTAAGCACAAATAAGAAAATGAAAAGGCAAAATAAGCAAAGACAGATATATTATTATACCTAATAAGCAATTCTAAACACAAATAAGCAAAGAAAGTAAACAACAAAAGGAAGAAAAGCAATAAGCAAATTGGCTAAACTGTCATTAAAACAGCCACAATGGCACTTTTGGGCTTAATTTTAAGCCCTTAAATGGATCCTTATGGCTATATGGCTTATACCCTTAAAAAGCTTGAACAATAAGCTTTGAAAATCACAAAAGAAAGAGCTTTGAAAACTCATTTAAGCCACTGAAAAAGCTTGAGAAAAAGACTGTTTTTCAAATAGATGCCCTCTTTGGTTTTTTGTAAAGAAAAAAGATGGTTTTTTTGCAGCCTTGGTTTGAAACAAGTAAATAGAAGCTTTAAGATTAACAATATGTTAAAACTATGAGATAGACACCAATGGCTTATGCTCAAAAAAAATGCAATCCTAGAGATCAATTTTAAGTAACCTAAAATTTGGAAATGAAAAGAAAACTTTTAAAATGAATAAAAAAAAATTTGACTTGACAGATTTTTTTATAAACAAAGGTAGACTACCAAAGAACAATTCTACTCATTTGACCACTTAAATACAACACAAAACAAAACTTAAATGTTGTTTAAAAAGTATTAATCAAATAAGCAATTAAATCAGTTTTGTCATGACAGATTTGAGCACATATTAGACCAAACCTCAAAACTAGCTTTAAGCCCTTAAAAACTTTTTAAAACAGATTAAGGTGACCAAAAAAAGTTTGTAAAAGTTAACCAAGTGACCCAAAAAAAATTTCAACCAATTTTGACCCACTTTTGTCCTTAAACCAAACACCCCTTTAAGTATCAAGATCTATTTTAAGACTGATTTTTTAAGTTTTAGGCTAAGGTAATTGAAAACAGATGGCAAGAACTCAATATAAACCACTTATAAGCATTCAAAACACAGAAATATGCACTTATAAATAAGCAAAGATAAATAAGCAGTTAAAAGCTAAAATTGACAGTTTTAAAGGAAAACTTAAGCAAATGACATATAAGCATTAAAAAAGCATACATAAGCAATAAACAACAAAAATAAGCAACAATAAGTTAGAAATAAGCAGAGATAAGCAAATAAACAATAAATAAGCAAAAATTAGAAAGTAAGAACTCACAATTCCCTTTGCTCAAAACAAGGGTGATTAAGCTTACAAGAAGCTGATCTACAAGCTCTAGCTTGTCAAAGACAAGCTAGTATGGTCTATAAGCTCTTCCCAGGCTAGCTTATCATCCAAATTAAGCTGAGGTAATTGAGGAGTGGATTCTTTTTGTGATTTTATTTTTTTGGTTTTTAAGACAGAATTGAAAACAAACTTTTATATAAGCTTTGGATGAAACAGAAGCTTATGTAAGAGCTTAATTACTGAATTTAAAAGACAAGTAATGTTAAATGACAATATTTAAAGAAAACTTAAAATTTCATTAACTTAAAAAAATATTACAATGCAATAATTTAAATGACAGTAAAATTAAATGACAAGTAAATTAAAATGGTCAAATTCGTTTACACAAGTCTTGACAACTACAAATGAGCTACAATGGTCCTATTTAAACTAAAAGTTCTAAGTCTTGGTCATTCACTTGTTGTGTTTGTTCTGTGAGTGCTTCAGCTGGTGGTGTTCTGTTGTGTGTAGAAGTCACCCAATGGTCCGTCATAGCCTTCCAAAAATCTTGTTCTCCAAGTTCATCAATCACAGCCATTGATTTTGGTTTGAGTTCATCAGCCAATGAAATTTGAGAGGATTTCCAAGGTAGACTTGTTGTTTTATGAAGTGGGGTTGTATGGGAAAGTGATGGTTTTGGCTGGTGGTGCAGTAATCAAGGTAAAATTGACAAGGGAGGGTGAATAGTAGGGTTTGGTGGGAAAGTTTGGTTTGTGGTTAACAGGGTGAAAGTTTATGAGGGATTGACAAGAATGGCCCCTCATTTTGTATTGTCATGTTGCACGAGTCGTCCTTTGTGGTGTAAAGGTTTATGGAAATTGGCAGTTATGACCCTTCAAGTTGTATGTTGATGTTGCAGTAACAGTCCTTAGGGACTAACGACATTTAAGGTGTAAAAGGGTTTGGCTTAACGACAGTTAAAGGATTGGGCCTTTTATTTGGCAGTTTAGGCCTTTTTTAACTTTAAAGGGAATTGGGCCTTTTTAGCTTTTAAGGATTATAAGTCTTGATATAAATACCTTAATGGGCTGACCTGGCCCATTAGTTGGGTGCAGGTGGGCCCATTAAGTATTTCTTCGTTTACTGCTTCTCCTTTGACTTTGACTTCTCGGGTTTGACTTTGACTTTGACTTTTGACTTTAACTTTTCACGCTCTTCCATTCTGTGCTTGGTTTTGTTGTTTTGGCTTCGTTTTTCGTCCTTTTGTCGGACATCCGTTTCCTACACAATATAAGTGAAAACATACAAATACAATGTATTTTTGGTACGTTTTTGGACATTTAAGTCCGTTTTTAATGGAAAATGGTATGTGTAATTAAGCACATACCAAAATCCCCCATACTAAACTATTGTCGTGTCCTCACGCAATGCCATAAGTAAACACTTAAGAAAACAAAGAATCTCAATCCCCCTCGATTAATTACCTTGAAAAGTAGCTAAGTGTTCATCAAGGGGAATTAAAGAATCATTAGTTTTGAAAAGCCCCATTTTTACCATTTTTAAATATATACACTTATTCTCACACATATTTTTGTATTTTTCCTTTTTCAGCAACTAACTAACATGTTTGACTTTCGTTATTTTCATAACCGTTAGGGATCATAGAACAAGACGCATTTCAATCCTAAAATGCCCTAAAAGGACAAATTCATCATTCCCGACTTTTCACTTATCCCAAACCAAGCTTAAAACGAAATCACTGTTAAATATAAGTTAAGACTCTAACACTACTCATATTTGTAACTTGTGAACTTTTCACTCCCGACAATTATTATATCTTAGGTGAATGTGCTTATTTCGAATTTCAACCATAGATCAACGTTTTGCAAAATTTCTATGCGTCACGTTCCAACCAAAAAGTAATGAGTTTGAAGGCGAGATCATCCTATGTAGCGACTTTCGTCTCGGCACATCCCAACCTTGCGGCTAAGTGACCAGGCTTTTGACACCCCACAGAGACTAGTATCGGGACTCACGGACCTTCGGTTTCAACACCCTTGGATTCCAATATACATAAAATTACAACTCTAAAATGTAATAGTCTTGTTCAAAATGCATATTTAAATTTAAAGAAAAAGAAAGATTTTCCTAATATTTAGTATTCACGTTTACTACACATTAATTATAATTACACATCTATTTAAAATAATAAAATTTTCAGACCTTTTAGAGCTGCACATCGGTTGTGAGCCGGCAAGATGCAGCAAACTTTTAACAGTCTCGGATAATTACTATGTGCCTTATTTAGAAGACTGCAACATCGGTTGTGAGCCGGCAAGATGCGGTAAACTTTTATTAGCCCACAGTTTATAGTTATTACTCATTTTTTTCCACTTTTTATATTACAAGTTAGAGGAAAATTTCTTTTTAGGAAATTTAAGTTTTAAATTTGAACTAAAATTATTGATATCATCCATACTTCAAAAATTGTTGATTTAAGTTTAATTTTAAAATAGCACGTATTATTAGTCTGGTTAGGAGCTTATGGGAGAAAAAGTCACAATTACACTTATGAGCTCTTAAGATTTCCAAATAATCCTTGTTTCATGATCTAACTCATACTTACCTCTATCATTTTTCGTTCTTCGCAAATTTAAAATCTTTAATAAAAAGATCCGTGAATGCTTAGTCTAAAAGTTAAGGAACAAGCTAGAGCTCAACATGCTCGATCAAGTCAAAATTTATTCTTATTCTACCCAGTAGGAAAGTCAAAATTGTGACAAAACACTTATTTTGTTTTTGAATTTTTTTTAAATTTTTTCATTTTTTTGATATTTTGGTGGTAAAAACGGGATTACGCGAAAACAACGGCTGCAGGCAAAATCAAATCGATATACCCCCCCCATACTAGAACCGAACATTGTCCTCAATGTTTTAAGAAGGGTCTCTACGTAAATCCTAAACCGTTTATTAAGTATGCTTAAAGATAAACGTTAGTCGATAAGATTTGGATATTGGATTCCCATATTGAAGCTGAGGATGTAAAGCTCGAGTGATCGAAGGACAAAACCGCGAGCATGAGAGTCATCACAATCCGAGAAATCCTGGACAATAAACCACAAAACACAAAACACAAGAGAAGGCAGAGTCGAGCCTCCTCACAACACACTTATTCATTAATAAAACTAAGGGATAAGCATGAGTTGCCACCCACGAAATGCTTGTTTAAGGTCACTTTGCTTGACCTGATCCCCCATACTTGAGCTGGTCAAGGGGGATAGAAATGGAGATATTGAACATCCAAGTTAGGAGTGTCCTCTCCAGAGATCATCATCGGGCTTTCATTAAAAGCTCTCAAGCCCCGATGAGATGAGGGATGAGGAGATTTCTCCTCATCCACAGCAAGAATACCATAATTGACAACTTTGTCCTCATTTTTGGATAAAAATGGAAGCAAAGTGTCAAACACTGGAGAAAGGAGCGATCACGGTCGATTGATGATTGAAATATTCTATTCGGTGATAGAAATCTCTTGTTTGACTTTCATTATTTTGAATATCCCTGGATCAAATTTCTTGTTTCTTGTTCCGGATAAGGAATTAAGAAATACAGGTAGGTTAAGATGGGATTCTATTGATAGTTTTGTTATCGAAGCCTGTTGATGGGTGGGATGGGTGGTGGCGGGCGTTTTTTTTGTATTCATTTTTCGTTTGTTTTGTGTGTAGTTCAATTTTTCGATGTTGTTTATTTTGTTGGTTGGTGAGATTTTGTTTTTTTTATTTTTTAGGGTTATTGTGTTTTTTTGTTTCCTTGGTTGTCTATGTATTTTGGGAGTTGGTTTTTTGTATTACGGGTTTTATTTTTTTTGTGTTTTTTATATTTTTTCACGTTTGGTTAGGTTTTTATTTTTGTAGTTTTTATTGCTATTTTTGTTTTATAGTTTTATATTTATATAAATTGTATTTATTTTTACGGGTTTTTTTTTTATAATGTTCTGTTTTATGGAGGTTTTGATAGAGTTAAGTTACTTATCAATAAAGATAAATTATACAGCAAAAAATGAGGATATTAAAAATTATACATATATGAAAAACGAAAATTAAAAGAAATAATTTGCAAATAATAGATTAATTTAATAAAATATTACAAACAATAAATAGATACCATAATAACAAAAAAAAAATATCAACATAATAAACAAAACATATTAACTAATGTCTAAGTGAAATACTAGCCAATAATTATATAAAATCAAATAGTTGAATATTAAAAAATTATTGTAAAAAAACAATTAAAATAATGAAGAACATGAACATAAAGTTCTTTGTCGGATATCAAAGAAATATCTCCCACACATCCATAGTGAAATTTCCACAGAATCGGGATCACTATCATAAAAGAATGCTTCATTAATCGGAGAGTTAAATCCAAATAAAGAGTTTAGGGCTGCCACTACTAATCTCTTCTAGATTAAAGCAAAAAGTTACAGATTCGGGTAAAGAATTATCAAAGGTGTTAGTCTCCTCCAAGAAAAAGTTAAGAGGTGTGAAGGAAGACTTGGTCACAAAATTAGAAGATGGAGTGGGATTATCTTTTAATGCTTCGATCTTAGCAATAAGAATATTTATATTCAACAATTTTTCAAGAAGAATATCGTCTTTGATTGTTAGAAGAATATCATGATCAATCCCTCTAACTTCCGGGATAACAATCTCCACCACCTCTAAGCTTACGAGCTCAGAATCAGGAGGTGATGCCTCAACATAATCGATGTCGTCACTGTAAAGCGAATCGTTATCACTCGAAGAATAATCATTGTTGGAATCGATGACAGTTTCATGGCTCATCTTAAGAGTCTTCAGTGTGCGAGAAAGGTTATCATACATCAAAACAAAATAATATTTTCAATAAAACGGATATCTCCCTTCAGATCAAAGTCGGCTTCAACAATTCTTGGTGGAATTGGAGCGATAAGAGTGAGTTCACCGGTGAACTCCTCGAGAAGGAAATCAATCTTAGGAGAAGATATCACGTTATCACGATTAAGCACGGATTCAATTAGACTAGATTCGGCATTAAAATGATCATTACCATTTCTCAGTGGAATTGAAATGATATCATCTAACACCACCCCTCAGTTTTTTTTTCCCCTTTTTCGGAGATAATCAAATACCAAATGGGCAAATAAACATTTCACGTTTCGGATTATTCCATTCTTACTCACTTGGGGTATGGACAAGGTCCTCAACACTAGACTTTATTACTTCATCCGATTCCATTGCCGTAATAGTGTCGAGATGCTTATCCTCCATTATAAGAGAGTCAACGGGCTCCTCGGTTAATAAAACGGGTGTGATTGCAATAAACGGAGGAAGTTCAGAAATAATAATATCTCTCAAGGGAATAGAACTTTCATCGTCATCATCGTAGCAAATGGGAATCTTTTGACATTACGATGACTCAGGAGTATAAGTATCAAGATTAACCACTTGTTCTTGCCGTTGTTGTAACCAAGTTTGAAACGTCTCACGAAGCTTACTCATAGAATCATTCATCACTTGTTGAGCTTTTAGATGATCATTCATTGAATTAATATGATCAATGATAAATTGCGAGGGCTGAAATTGGTCAAAACCAAAAGAATTAGAATTATAGCAAAAATTTGGCTCATAATAATTTTCATTCATTGGTTGACATTGGAAAATCTCATGAGGGCCCCCGCAATTTTCACAACAAGGTTCGTAGAAGATCACTTGTTGACATTGAAAAGTCTCATGCGGGCCCCCACAGCGGGTACAACAAATATATTGTTGTTGAAAACATTGAAAATTTTGTGGGAAATTAAAGTCTTGATTGTAACACGGTTCCGGATTATAGATAAACGGAACTTGAGGTGGACAATCGTAACCATAATGAGCATCGTTCCCACAAAACTCACAAGAATACGTCAGGGGTTGTGAAGGTGGGTTGAAAACGTTAGGAGAATCATCGACAAAATTAGGAGTGGAATCATAAGTGAATGAACTTCCATCTCCAGAATAGATGGTCAGATGAAAATTGGCAAAGTTTGTGGGTAAAACTCTCAACGTTTGATTATGTCATGTTACGGAATTAAGTTAGGCGGAACTTTCGGCGGGACCATTATAGCCATAATGTGCACCGTTCCACAAGACTTAACATGTTATCGATGACAAGAGATACCGTCTACGAATTACCACACCGTAACAACAATGGTGGTCATATGTGAGGCCTTGTGAAGAATTCCACCGGGGTCCTGATGGAGATGAAGCTCTTGAGGTGCATTAACAACATAGTTTTGTCATTAGATGACTCGAATGTGTTAAAAACGTCTTGGAAAAATTTCTTTCTTCATAACCAAAATTTAGACCAGACTTCCTTCAATTTCTTTCGTTAATGAGCACATTGTCGAAATATAGGCCTCACGGGTTTCCACACTTGGGACAATTATGAGGGGGTCGTTGAGATGAGTTGGGCGTTTTATTAGGATCAAGAACAAATTTGTCTACGACACCCCCTTTAGAACAACAACGTGATTTAGTGTACAAAGTTCCACAAGACGAACATTCTTTAATCGTGTAAATAAGATTCAAACGATAATCGAGTGACGCCATAAGAATTAAAAACAAATATGAGGGTTAAGAAGAAGAATTAAATGGCAAAGAGGTTAAATGAGATTATTTTTTGTTTTTCGAGTTTTTTAAACAACATATTTTATTAAAGGACAAAATGAGACCGAATAACTTAAACCAATAATCAACTTGCTTCACGGTAGCTCTCTAAAAGAAAAACGCACAAAGGAGCGGAGGAGCGAAAAAGCGCGGAGCTATTAAAAACCTTCTCTTTTCGGGTCGTAGTTCCTTGGAACAACCCTCCTTATACCCCTTTTATAGTTTGTTAATCTAATAAATGTGAGCCGTACTTCACAAGTGACATAAAGGCAAGTTTTAATCTTTTGTTTGAGAATTTATTATGATAATGCTCAAGTTGAGAGCATTATATTGATGATGGTTTTTGTTCTTTATTAAAGACAATGTTTTTATATTTTTTGATTTTACTTGTTTTTATCTTATAAATATACTAATAAAAGAAAATGAAAAATCTTTTTGTATTATTATTTTTTTATATATATTCACAAATAAAACAAATAACTTCGCGAGGAAGGATCTTCAAAGCACTAATTGTCAAACGTTGAAACGACAATCGTATACACTCCTCCCCGGAAACGGCGCCAAAATGGTAACCACCTTTTTAGGGGTAATTATATATTAAATAGTATAATAAAATATCAAATATAAAATCCCCGCAAGTCAACCTAGTCAACCTTTTAGGAAAAGGGTCAACAACTCACGGGTATGATATAAATGATTCCGGGCAAGTAATCACCCGGGTCGTTCTCCCAACGAGGCGTGCAATGAAAAGTCGAGAGTCGGTTTGATATTTGATGTTTGAATATAATAAGGCTTTGATTGGGTTTTCTAATTCTACGAGAAAAACAAGTAAGGCAAACTAAAAACGAAATTAATTAAAACTAAATCACTAAAACAATAACAGGAAACAAATTGGATTGGATTTCTATTTCTACAAACAAAATGCTAAAACAAGTAAAGGGAACCTAAAAACGAAAGCAATTAAATATTTAAATCTAAAAACAAGAACGGGAATCAAAACCCGTTCTTTAAAAACCAAAATTCTACAAATTTAACCCGTTCTTATTAGAGTCTGTTTAGCTTAAATGTTGGAATTTAGAATCTTAAAGGAGTGTTTGGGATAGGAATTTAAATGAGGAAAAAGAAGGTGTAAACTGTTTTAGGTAATCATAAAAGGTTTCATAAGCTTTTAATAAGTCTAAAAGTTAGTTTTCTCAAGTTTAGAGTAAGTTTTATTAAGATTAGAGGTTTATTAAATTAAAGAGTCAAAACTGCTAGTCCTTATGTCACTCAATCTACTTATTTGTCTAGATCCTTAAATGTGAGCTTGAGGTATGGTTTTAAAGCTTGAATTTAGCTGCATTTGCATTTTTATAAATTTTCTTTGGGTCAGTAGTAGTTTGAAATGCAATTTAATCACTTTTGAGTTAAAACAATCAAGTAGTTTTAGTTTTAGGAGTCTAAACTTGCAGATCAATAGGGGTTAAATCATAGCTTATTTTTGGATTAATTTTAGTTCTAATTAGTTTATTATGATAAGAGCTCAATCTGTTTAAGTTTTTTTTAAGGTGTCAAAATGGTTTTTAGAGTTTTAAAAGTCAGCTGCAAAGTAGTTTTAATTTCCAAAAGCCAAAAATAGTGTGTGTTTGTCATTTTAATGTCCCCTTTTTCTAGCTTAATTCTTTTCTATTTGCTTTCTCCTAGCTTATTTATGTTCTTTGGTTCCATTTCTCTATATGTTTCTTTGATTTAGCTTGTTCCTTTTTCTTATTAGGTCTTTAAGCTTGTCCAAAAAGTGTGGCTAAAATTCTTTTTATTCTGTCTTTTTGTCCTCTGCCTCAAAGTTTTAAGGACTGTTTAGCTTATTGCTTTAGCTTTTCTCTAAGTTTTTATGGTTTAATTAGTTTAGGATTTAAATATGTTCTAAGATTATTCTATGTACTTTAGCTTATTAAGTCCAAAAAGCTAATCAGAACTTTTAATAGTCAAGTGAGCTTTTAAGTTAACTGTCATTTTGTTCTTTGCTTTTCTAGCTTTTTACTTAGGCTTATTTGCTTCTGTCTAGCTTATTTGTGTCCTTTAAGTATAAGAGTTAAACTGTTTTTTTGATTTTTAGTTTTTTATTTAGCTTATTGAGTTTTAGAAGTTAGCCTAAATGTCTGTCAAAAGCCTTTTGAATTCTGTTTTTATGTTTGCTGTCTAAATGGATTTAAATGCTTATCTAGCTCATTTTGTCTTCTTATTTCTGTCATAAGTGCTTATTAGGATCTAGTTAAGGTATGTGTTCAGCTTGTTTGTTTTAAATTAGCTTATTGTTGCGTTGAAACGACGGTAGTAACCTGCCAACCCCAAAAACGATCGAATCTCAAAGGATGTCGTAGGAGCTTTCTAATTCTTTACTGCCTCTATCTTACCTGGGTCCACGTAAATACTACTCTGATTAACCACGTGACCAAGGAAATGAACTTTTTGCAACCAGAACTCATACTTGGAGAATTTAGCATACAACTTATCCTTCCTTAATAATTCTAAAACTAACCTCAAATGCACTTCATGATCTTCCTTAGTCTTTGAGTAGATCAAGATGTCATCAATGAATACAATAAAAAACTTATCTAAATACGGTTTACAGACTCGGTTCATCAAATCCATAAAGACCGCCAGTGCATTGGTTAATCCGAAGGGCATAACGGTAAACTCAAAATGTCCATACCTTTTTCGAAATGCGGTTTTTGGAATATTGTCCTCATGTACTCGGAGCTGGTGATAACCCGATCGAAGATCTATCTTGGAGAAATAACATGAACCTTGTAGTTGATCAAATAAGTCATCAATTCTAGGGAGAGTATATCGATTCTTAACAGTTAACTTGTTTAATTCTCTATAATCGATACACATACAAAAAGAGCCATCATTCTTCTTAACAAACAATACTGGTGCTCCCCACGGAGAATGACTCGATCGTATGAAACCCTTGTCTTGCAACTCTTGAAGCTGCCCAGAAAATTCTTGCATTTCTGAGGGCGCTAGACGATATGGAGACTTCGCAACTGGCGTCGCTCCAAGAACTAAATCTATGCGAAACTCAACTTGTCGTTGTGGTGGTAACCCCGACAAGTCTTCCGGGAATACATCAACAAAATCCCATACTATAGATATATCAGTCAATTTTGGTTCATCTACCTAAGCATTCATTAAGGCTTTAGCGGCTCCTAAAGTACGTTCCCCTTGAACCCTAAGTATCCCACTACCTTCCAACTGTATTTCAACCACCTTTTCATGAAAAACTATCACAGCCTTATTTTGGGGCAACCAGTCCATTCCCACAATCACATCGAAACTTCCATGACCCAACGATATCAAATTTATGCTAAACAAGGAATTTCCTAGTTCTAGTTTGCAGTCACGGATAATCCTATCCACTTCTATTTTCTTACCATCTACTACTTCTATCACATAACCAGGATTTACAATACTAGGTTTCACATTTAGTAAAGGCGCAAATTCAGTAGAAATGAAACTAAAATCAACTCTAGAATCAAAAAGTACAGTAGCAAAATGATCGTTCAAAGAGAAAGTACCCATCATAACTTTAGGATCCTGTAAAGCTTCCACCGCATTCACATTCACATTGAAGGCCCTTCCTGTAGCTCGCTTCCCATTGTTTCTTGTGTTTTGATTGCCTTAAATAGTTAAACGGTTTCCCACTTGACCAGGTGCTCGGTTCAACTTAGGATAAGTATTTCGAAAATGCTCGCGGCTTCCACACTCATAACATGTCCCCGGTTCAAACTTCATTCTGACAACATTAATAGGAGTTGCTCGCTTAAATGGTGCCCGATAATCTTTAGCAAAATGGCCAGGTCTTTGACAGTTAAAACACAACCTACAAACTTCATCCTCCGGATGATAAGTATAGCAATTAGTACACTTGGGATATTGGTTCACAAATTCATTTTTAGGAGGAGTTGTTGCTACAAAAACCGCTCCTATTTCGCCTTCTTTTTATCCCTCCACGACCCTCCAGATTTACCAGTCTCTTCCACTGCCTTCCTCTTCTCATTACTCTTTGATAAGGTACCATAGCTAATCGCTTCGTCAGTAAATATGCTGGCTCTCAGTATTGCATCCTGGATAGTTTTTGGCCGAGTCGCCTTGAGCATTTCCCTAATCTCAGGTGCCAATCCCGCTACATACCTCTTGATGCGTGCCAACTCAGGTGTCACCAGATGTAGAACCAGCTTGGCCAGTTCATGGAACCGATCCGTGTAAGCTGCATGGTTGGCTCCTACCATATTGTGATTTCAAAATTCATTCTCCAACATCTCCATTTCATTACTTGGATAAAATTCCTCTACCAACAGAGCCTTAAAATCATTCCAGATTATACCAATTACCGTTCATGGCCTCTTGCCTGGATTTGAGTGTTCCACCATGTCAGTGCCTTGTTAACAAACGAACTGGCAACATACTTTACCTTTTGATTCTTAGAACACCCACTATTGTTAAGTACATTGTTAGATATTAGAAAAAGACTCGGTCACCCCGTGTATTTTACTGTTTATTATAGCTCGTAGTTTAATAGTTAATCATATGACTTTCGGTATTAAGCCGGGTACTAATACCCGGTATATTTTAAGAACTATAAAAGCCTCTTCTAACTTTGGAAGAGGCAAGCTAGTCATTATTCATTTACATTTTACACATAGAGCTTTCTCTCTCTAGAAATTATCTCTCCATGTGTTTCTCTCTCTAGAAACTAGCCAAATTTAAGAATCATCATCCGGGCCGTGAAAGATGATATCATACAATTGGTATCAGAGCTATGTGGTGATTTCGTGAGCTTGTGTGTGTTCTAATCTTGATTAAATCGTGTTCTTTAGTTACATTTTAGATTTTTGGTTCGAAAATCAAAACTCAGTTTTTGTGCTTGGATGTGTTTATTGTTATGTTTTTAAGCAAGATCTAGGCATAAGGTAACTAGTTGTGCAAGAAAAATCAAGGTTCAACGTCAAAAAGGGTGTGTTTTTGGTGATTTTGTTGGAAAAATAAGTGTTTTGCTCGAAGTTAACCTTCTGTTTGAAGGAAGCGGAATATGCAGGTTTGAAGAAAGCGGAATATGCAGGTTTGAATCAAGCGAAATATGACAGGTTGATTCCAAGCGAAATATGTATTCAAGCGGAATATGACAATTGTCAAGCGAAATATGACAGGTTGATTCCAAGCGAAATATGACAGATTTTCAAGCGAAATATGTTAGTTTTCAAACAAGCGAAATATGACAGGTTCTTCAAGCGAAATATGTTTGTTTTCATCAAGCGAAACATGTCATAAGTCATCAAGCGAATTATGTTGATTTTTTCCAAGCGAAATATGTCACTAAAATCTTAATTCTTCTACGGTTTTCTTACTTTGTAAAATCCCGTGAAAGATTTATTTCTCGGTTTCAGTTAAGATTAGTAAAATCCCGTGGAATAATTACTTTAATCACAACTAAAACATATCTTTAACACAAGTCTCCTTTATCACTGATCGATCAAGACTGATATCATTTCACAACAAATTCAAGATGTCTAATATGTCGGAAGATATCCAGTATGCCGGTTCCGATACACGCCCACCAATGCTTGACAGAACAGACTTTGAATCTTGGCAACAACGCATTCGTCTGTATTGTCTGGGAAAAGATAATGGAGAGAACATTATGAAATCGATTACTGAAGGTCCATTTAAAATGGGAACGTTCATACAAACTCCTGCTGAAGAAACTGAGGGTGCACTTCAACTAGGTCCAGAACGTGCTAGAGTCTTTACAGACCTTTCTGCTGAAGAAAAGGAAAGGTATAAAGCTGACATTCGTGCAACGAATATCCTACTTCAAGGAATACCAAAAGACATCTACACACTCATCAACCACTATACTGACGCCAAAGACATTTGGGACAATGTGAAGATGATTCTGGAAGGTTCTGAGTTAACAAAGGATGACAGGGAATCTCAGTTATACGATGAATTTGAACACTTCCATCAAATCAAAGGAGAAACCATTCACGTATACTATGTTAGGTTTACGAAGCTCATTAATGACATGAGAAACATCAAGATGACCATGCCCAGAATGCAGCTTAACTCTAAGTTTGTGAACAACATGTTACCAGAGTGGAGTAGATTCATAACTGAAGTCAAACTTAACAGAGGTTTGAAAGAGTCTAACTTTGATCAGCTTTATGCCTATTTGAAGCAACATGAGGTACATGCTAGTGAGAATAGAATGATGATGGAAAGGTTCATTCAACCAACTAATGATCCTTTGGCACTAGTGTCTAATGCCTCAGTTCAGCAGTATCCAACACAATCATCCATGTCTCCTCAATCCTCAAATGAACCATCTCCTGCTGATAACTTTCAACTGGACTCAGGAAGTTCTTCAACTGACAACTTGATTGAAAGTTTAACCAACACACTTGTCCTCCTCACTCAATCGTACAAATCACATCTTCCTCAAACAAACAATCAACTCAGAACGTCTTCTAATGCAAGGAACAAAGCTACGGTTCAAGACGGCAGAGTTGTGGTTCAAGATGTCCGTGGAAGATACAATGCGAATAATCAAGGAAGACCATTTCAGAGGAACAATGCAAGAGGAAATGTTGTAGCTGGGAATGCTGGAGGTCAGAACAGAGGTGGCAATGTGAATCCTGGTCAAGCTAAACCCATTAAGTGCTACAACTGTAATGGACTCGGGCACATAGCACGAGAATGTCCTCGACCAAAGCGACTTCAGGATTCAGACTACTTCAAGGACAAGATGCTACTTATGCAAGCCCAGGAGAATGGTGCAGTACTGGATGAAGAACAGTTGTTGTTTCTTGCAGGAGAACAGGTCACCAACTTTGATGATGATGTGGATGACCCAACCGAGAAAGATTTGGCACTCGATGTGGATCATATCTTTGAAGCGGATCAATGTGATGCATTCGACTTACAGACCATGTTCATGGTAAATCTTTCATCTGAAGATCCAATCTATGATGAAGCTGGGCCATCGTATGACTCGAATACTACAATTGAGGTACAAGATCATGATACATGTGTAGATCACTTGGATGAGTATCATGAAGTACACGAGATGCAAAACGATGTACAAC
>BQNB010137540.1:0-17835 GCA_026074375.1 Tanacetum coccineum
CTTAATCAGTAGAAATTTTAAACTAGCAGTATTAATAATGACTAGCAGTAGTAATGACCTTCCCCTGAAATTGTGCATGAACATCTTCAATTCTATAGGCTTTTTGTAGTGATTACTGATGAAGAAAACTGAGTATAACGAATTTGATGAAGAAGTATAATTTACTAAACTTGTGTCTTATGTCTTGTTTATCTACGTGACGTCGAACTCATACTACAAAGCACAAAAGTATAAGTAGAACGCAACCTCTTGAAAGAATCCTCAACTAGATGAGACACTGAGCACTACAACGTAACTTCTTTAAGTGATAGCCAATGTGCGCATAGAGCATCATAAGAAAAATCACACATTGCTAGATTCTTCAAGTCTTTGTCAACACCATATAAAACGAACAAGTTATCTTTAAAGTGTAACACCCACTTTGAGATATGATAAGAACACGCACCTGTGAAATTCAACTACAACATCAAATAAGTGATAATCAATCATCTTCGTAATCACATCTTCAATAATCCAAAAACAGAAAATTATATCTTCTTCTCTTCATGAACACGACATCAAAATAAACCTTGTGATCCTAGATCAAGAGCCCCGAGGCTCTGATACCAATTATGGGTCCTTGGTTTAGGATCTATACAGCCTTGGTAAGACGATAGCTAATTTGAATAAATCCAAATCAACTGTGAGAGACACTAACTATGAAAATCAAGTGTTAATGCGGAATCTTAACACAAGAATTAAGAAGAACAATAAAACTAATTTGCTATTGATTTCTATTAAGCTTTAATGCTTCTATTAATATTTCAATCACGTACATAACATTGTGCCACATGGTTCCTTTTATACACCAAGGAAACCCTAATGGGCTTTACAAACTTGTGAAAAGATAATACATATCTTTTCGTAAGATATCTCCTAAGATATCTCTAAGATAACTATTACTATTCTGTTACATAAACAGACTTAACTAGAACAGACTTAACTAAATATGACCAGTACTAACTCTAGTACTGCTACTCTACCAGTACTAACTTTAGTACTGCCAGACTTAACTTAGTACTACCAGTATTAACTTAGTACTGCCAGAACTAACTATTACTACCAGACTTAACTGTTATACTACCAGTATTAAGTCTTTTACAATCTATTTCCCAACAAGTTGTAAAACTTCGTGTAGAAGTCCTACAACGACAACATAAATAAATAATAAATGGTTAAGAAAAAGTATTAAATGGTTAAGATAAGTATTTTAGAAGATAAGTATATTTGATAAAAAACAAATATTTTAGCAAACTTTTGCATCTTTTTAAAGATAAATAGTTAATATAGGTCGAATTTGTAGATCCCTTTATCCCGGTTACGTGTCGCTTGAATCATCAAAAGCGGAGTTTATATGAATTAGTTATGGCCAAAACAATACAACTATGACATAGTGGGCGTTTTGATAATGTGATAAGTTTGGTCCACTTTTATAAAATTGAAGGTCGAGAGCGCACATACGAATGCTAACTAGATGAATGTTAACCATGACCCATGATCCAAGTGCCCGAACCAACCCCTTCATCATCAAACCATACTACTCGTAGTAATAACTTGCATTTCATAGATAATGTTGAGAGCGCACATACGAATGTTAACTAGATGAATGTTAACCATGATTCGGGTGCCCGAATCAACCTCCCCCTTATCATCAAACCATAATACTCCTAGGAATAACTTGCATTTCATTGATAGTGTCGAGAACTGGATGCATATATGAATATTAATTAATGATAGTTAACCATAACCCATTGATGATATTACAAATCAAGACCTTGATGAGTAACTAAAGAGAAACTAGAGAGAGAAAGAGAGTGGATGTCACTTGTAGAGAGAGAAAGTAAAATAACATAAAATGGGAGTTCTTACATATGACCAACACCCTCTTCATGCGAGGGAGAAGGCTTATATAGTACCTAAAGTGGACGGCAAGCCCATGGATAGCCAATGGACTTGGCCCGTTAGCTTACACGTAACCGAACGATTGACTACGAGCTACAATATACTATTTTGGAAGTGACCGAGTCTTTTCTCAATTCCTAACAATCTCCCCCTAAGAGAGGTCACTCTAAATTACAAAAACTTAAGCTTAACATTCTAAAGATGTCTTCAATCTTACTCGTAGTCTTGAACTTTGTCTTTATCTTGTTTTAATATGTAGTGAGCTTGTTCTTGAGCTTGTTCCTTTAGCTGGACTTCTGTGTGATCTTGAGCTTCTTTGAGATCATCAGCCAAAGATCATATCTTTTCATCATCTTGTGATCTCTTGCCTTCTTATGGTCATGTGACTTCTGGACTAACATGCTCATACCTTTCTTTATCTTGAAAGCTTGGATAATCATATTTCTTGAATTCTTTAACTTTAACACTTCATCACTTCAAGGAAGACGTGCAGTATCAGAGTAGTAGAAGTCTTTTGAAACATATTCTTGAGATTTCATAATGTCTTAACATATGTCGGTCTCGTATGAGCATGTGGCTATGAATTTGACTCGTCATCAGTTAACTGCTACCGCCATCGGGAAACCTGCATGAATGGGTTAGTGATAAACAACATATATGGACGAAAGTGTCTTTGTCACTTCATCGAATATGATTGCAATAACTACGATTCCCCATTAATCAGTATAAATACTGCCTGTTATCAGGTAGAATTCAAGAGAATCTCCTTGACAGGGTTTCGCAGCTGCAATAGCCGTTCTCGTTACCGGAGCATCTCAAAGCAGACAACACGGTTAGAGTGAATCGGTAAGTTACTACCTTCCTGATTGAGTCGTTAATTCGTGTTCAGCTTTCCTATGTCTAGATACACTTGTGAGGCTTCCTATGGACATAAGATTGAAAATTGATTTAGGAAAATCAGTTGGTATGTTAAGTTGCAAAAGGGTTTTGTAACACACCAAAAGTTTTATCTTTTGTAAAATTCATCCTTCAATTCATAAGCTGGACCAAATCGATATTAAGTGTCATAAGCTTGATCCATGTAGGATCTCACAAGTCACCTACCGCAGAGCTTGTTTGATGTTGGCTCTGGAAGGATTTCCATCGTCACTATGAATACTTTAGTATCACTCTGATGTTCTGGCAATATCACAAGCATAATACGTAGGACTCTTATTATTTTACTTAATTTCATAGTGTATGAAGAACAAGTATACTTGGATTAGTGTCCTAGTGAGATTTATGGATGATCGCTTTTATGGCTCTAGACTTGATAGTGCACTTTGGTTTCAGAGGCTGGAGCAGACTGCCACCTTTTCAATATCAACTAACTTAGAGTGAGAAAGTTGATAGAAATGTGTTTAATCTTTGTGAGAAATGAAACAAGAGTCTTTTGAGAGACCTTTAGTGGCTAGGGAGGGTAGTGCTTTGTATCACTGGGTCCATAATGACTATCTTCAATACCAGACAACAACTTAGTGTTTCTGATAGCATATGACAATAGCTTAGTGTTTCTGATAGCATATGTATTGACCCGGTTTTTGCCAAGGTGTAAGGAGGGCTTCTTTCTTTTTACCCTTTATCTTTACTTTTCTTTTTCATTCTTCAACCCCTTCAATGCTTACTAAGACTTCATCACTAACACCTTGATGGGTTTGTTCCAGTGTTAGCTCTCTCTCAGTCTGCATTTTCCCCTTTCTCACTTTTACTCCTTTTGTATCATACCTAAGGACTTCTATTCTATCTAATGGAATGTCCCTGGGTAGATCCCTCCAGTTCTGACTAGATCATAGGACAAATACCTAACCTTGACTACCTTATAACTTCATAAAATTAAATACATGGTCGGTCTTTGGTATTTCCACAGTTGCCAATAAAACCTTTTGAAAATTTAACCAATGTACTTGTGATATATTATCAAAACATTTATACCTTGATAGTTTTGACTTTCAAAATTTCCCCCCTGCATATGTGCATCGATATTCGAAAGTGTTTTCCACATACGAGGAAGAAGCTGCACTAGAGTCACTTAGATCACATTTTAAGTTGCATAGTTTTTAATCACATGTTCTCCCCTTATCCGAAATGTCAAAATCTTTTGATATTTGGGATATCAATTGATTAAGACTGTGTGGGGGAGAGATGTTACTAATTTGCAAGCTTATTTGGAACATATTAATGCTCCTCGTTAATTATTGAGGGAAGGATATAGTGTTAAGTACATATTTTGAAAGATTTTAAATTTAATGAAAAATTCATAAAAATGGTATTTAACACATATATACTTATTTATGTACACTGTATATTTATATATTATACAAGATAAGATATGAGATAGGACCTGACATGTTTAAACCAAGTATGACCTAGTCATACTGTTCTTTGCAGCAGTCGTTTGTCCATCTCTATTTTTCTGCCACCAACCAGCACTTCTAAGCTTCTCAGAACCCGTATTTTAAACAGTAAATCATCAATCTTGTTCAGCATGATGCCTATGCATTTCTTATCCTTTGTTGTCCACTCCCTCAACAACATGTCTTTGTTGTAACCAAACTTGAAGTTCAGTAGCCTTTCACCAAGAATTTTACGAACAGATTAAAGAGTCCCGTCACTAAACTTGCGGATCTCATCAACATGCATCAGTCTTTTCTTCTTGCTCTTGTCTTCATAGATAATCCTCGGTGGATTATAGTTTGGAGTATATGGTTCTTTGACTGAGATATGCTGACATGTTCTTTGAGGCTAGGTTAAGTTGAGCTTTCTTTGGTAACTTTCAACACCTAGCTGCACGTCTTCAATCCTATTCTTAACGATGATTCCTCGGGTGAACATTTTTAGAGCAGTGACAAAGTCCATAATCACATCACCGTCTAGGTTGAAGAGCTTGTTTTGAGAAATTAGGAGCAGCATGTCTTCAATGTCATTTAGGTGTAAGTTCGGAAAGTCACATTCTTTAAACTTGTAAAGTTTCTGATCAGCTCGTCTGACAACAATTTCCTTCAAGTAGCCATACCCATATCTCTTTTCCACCAGAACATTAACAACACTCAGAATTCTCACAGTTGAGAAGACTTTGTGTTTGGATACCTTGTTGATCATAGCTCAGTAAAACTGTTGACGTTGTGGTCCCCAGTGAGATATTCCAAGAGCAACTTCCTTGTCATAGGCAATAATGACCGGACTCCATAGTGTCATAATCATGTCTTCAATGCCTTCCATAGTATACCTTGCAGCTGGTGTCTTCGTAATGGAAGAGGAATACGTTCTATCTTTGTTTCTTGCTTTCAAGTATTCAAGATCATTATTAAAGTAGAATTCAACAGGAATTATAAGTCGACCTTCTTTGTCTTGCAGGGGTAAAGGCTTGCTCATATCATTTGGGCTTTTGTGACCTTCAGGGTTTGCCTAGTCGAGTTGATCTGTCAAAGCATGATATTATTCCTCTATATTGTACTCCAATTCAACACAGCTTTTGTAGATACCTTTGAGTAGATTGAACACTAAACCCACTAGATCTGCTCTTGTGAACTTATTTATCTTGAGACGATTCATAGCAAATGCTAAAAAGTCAATGGGAGTACTCATCAACTCATCAAACGTGAGTGGAGGATTCTCAGCTTGTATCATCTCATTGAACCACGACTGTTTCGGAGTATCATCAATGGTTTTTACTATATTCTAGTCTGGATCAAGTGTCTCAGGCCTTAGAGATTTCTTGAACCAATCCTTCTTCGAAATCCTTGGAGTAGCATCTTCTTGTGTTTCATCAGCATCAGTAAGAGGTGGTTGACTAACATCACCAATCTTATCATCAAAGGTTTGCTCAACATCATCTGAAGCTATCTCAAAAACTGGTTCTTCAACTGATTCTTTTGCAGTCACAGATTTGCCAAATTTAGACGTTCTAGCCGGAGTGTTAGGACTAAGAATCACTTTCACTTCACCATGGTATTAATCAAGAAATAAAGATAAGAAGATAGGAAGAAATGTAGGGAGAGGTAGGAGAGAATTTTAGAGAGAGAAACAAGATGGTTAATTAAACTTGTATGAGAAAATACAAACAATAACCAACACCCTTTTCCATGGTGGAAAAGGGTTTATATACCCACTTCACTTAAGTGAGACGTGTGGGCTTTCTAGGTGGGATAGGCTCAGGATTAACTTGGGTTTTAGCCCAATACACATACAATATTAGGTTACTAGACGAGCCCGGTACCAGTAACTTAGCCTATTACAACATATATTTAATAAAGACCAAAGCTTCCTCGTTGAGTGACCGAGCTTCCTTGTTTGACTCAATATTTTGAGTCTAACAATCTCCCCCAAAGTGCGGTTTTGAACCTTGAAACTAGCTTCCTTGTTTAACTTGATATTTTGAGGCTAACAATCTCCCCTGAAGCTTGGTTTCTGATAGATTTTGAGCTTCTATGTTCACAGTCATAACATGGTCTTGGGTTTCTTGAGATTGCTTTAACATTGAGTTCTTGAGTCTTGTTCTTGGTCTTTATCTTTGTTGTAGTCTTGTTCCTTCATGCTTTGTGATCTTTGATCTTGAGCATTTTCTTTTTGACTTTGACTTTAATTCCGAGATCTTTAAATCTTTTCCTTGTTTGTCTTGTTGTCTCTGCCATCTTGCGATCTTGTGTCTTGACCAACATGCTCATACTTTGCATCATTTTGAAAGCTTGCTAACAATCTTCCTTGACAATCTTTGTCATGATAATCTTGATATCTTTAAGGAAGATCTTATGTATCAGAGTTTGCGAAAGTCTTTGTATTTAATTCTTGAGCTTTTTTGATTCTTGAATCTTGATGCTTATAGTATGTCTTTGTAGCTTGAGTATGAGCATGTGGTAGTGAATTTAACTCTGCTAGAATAAGGATGCAACAACGTCATTTGTACTTGCATTTTAAAGTTAGTGATAAACACCAGATATGGACGAATATGGCTTTGTCATTCGTGGATATTCAGTTGCAATAATCTCTGGTTCCATAGGACTGTTTTATAGTATAAATAATGTACCTGTGATCAGGTAGATTAAAAAAATCTCCTTGACAGGGTTTCCATCTCAAAGCATGGTTTCTTCTAACACAGATGTATTAGATTCACCATGCTTGCTTGTTCTTAATACCGGAATGTCTCAAAGCAGACAACACCATATGAGTGAATCAGATAGTTACTATCTTTCTGATTGAGTCATCAATTCATTTACTAGACCAAATCAACATCCAGTTGACACAAGCTTGATTCATATAGAATCTCTCAAGTCACCTACCAAGAGCTTGTTTGATGTTGGCTCAAGCAGGATTTCCATCTTCACTGTAAATACTTAAGTATCGCTCGACTGTTCTGGCAAGATCTCAAGGATAATAAGTAGGACTCTTTGTTACAGCTTGTGATCTTTATGGTGTTCAACAAGTGTATTTTGACATTGTATCCTAATGAGATTTATATTTTGATCTCTTTTGGCTTTAGACTCGATTAGTGCATTTTGGTTTTAGTACTCGAAGGGTGGAGCATACTGCCACCTATTTAATATCAACTAACTCGGAGTAAGAAAGTCAATAGATGTCGTGTGTATCTCCATGACAAATGAGACAAGTATCTTTTGAGAGAAACTTAAATGGCTAGGAAGGGTTGTGCATTGCATCACTGGGTCCATGATGTCATTCTTCAATATCAGAATTAATCTTTGTGAAAACCGATAGATTATGTATTGGCCCGGTTTCTGCCTAAAGTGTGTGGAGGGCTTCTTTCTTTTCGCCATTTATCCATACATTTCTTTTTCTTTCTTCAACACCTTTAATGCTTACCAAGACGCCATTACTAACACCTTGTTGTGATTGTTCCAGTGTTAGATCAATCTTAGTCGGCATTATTCCTGTTCTCATTCATCTCTAATCATACCTAAGGACTGGTATTTCTAACTATGGAGTGTCCTTGGGTAGATCCCTCTGGTTCTGGTTGGATCATAGGACTAATACCTAACCTAATTACCTTATGACTTCAGAATCATCGTGAATTAAGATGTTCTTGGGTATGAGATCGTTACCATAAAACCTTTTCCAAAGTGTATAAAGCACCGTGAGTCGTTTAGATTACTTATTATTTTCAAGATCACATTTTATTTACATTTCTCCCCTTATTTTAAATACAAATTCATTTAGTCTTTGAAATACCATATGATTAAAATTTGAGACATGAAAATGTTGCATGGGGAGAAAAATGTTGACACCTACATAGCATGAATTAATGGAACGTTTTCTTTGGCTCCCCGTCAATTTCACACATATGACACCAATTGAGAGAATAGTATTATGACTTTGTAAATTCCATGTGAAATTGAGTTTGAGCTACTTTTATATGTTTTAACAAAATGAGTGTTTAAATATTATTAACATTTTAACATTTTTTATTTGTTTAAACATTTTTGAGATGTTTTAGACACACAAAATAGACATGTAAGTATGTGCCTAAACGCATTAAAACTTGGTTTAAAAGCTCCCCCTCAAAAATTAATTCACTTATAAAAAATGATTCGACTTTTTGAAAGATGCATGAGGAGGGAGTGTCGAACACACAATTTTAAAAGATTTTGAAGAACCTTTTGAGAAATTCTTGAATAATTATGTTCAACGTGTTTTAAAAAACCAATGTTACTTGAGCTTGAAAGACTTTGAATGTCTTTAGAATTGACTTTTTATGTCAGCTCAAGTCCGAGAAGTTGTTATCTTCTCGTTGTGAGGATAAATATACATGATTGCACACTTTCCTTTATTTAAAGACCGGGTTGTTATCTGACATTTAATAACAAACCATAAAAAAAATTAGAAATGACATGGTTTAAAACTTTTGAACTCTTGCTCGAACTTCATTTACACGCCTGTGTCAATGTTAATCGACATTTCTAGGCACGTAAATGTTAGCGATTCCAAGAGACATGCCGAGAAGATTCTTTTTGGTATTTTTAAATTTTTTTGATTTTGTATTTGGTTTTTGAGATTTTTTAATTTTGTATTTTTCTTTTTGAAATTTTATATTTTTCTATTTTCTTTATTTAAAAATATTTTTTTAACATAATTAAAAATGGAATGTTTATATAAAGAAGATGATGATAGAATATTTACATTAGATGAACCTTTTGAGGAGATGGATTCGGAAGCCATTGAAGTACCTGCACTCAAAGAAGAAGAGTTTTCACAAATAACAGTTTTAGGATTATGTGTTTCCTTTCCTAATGGTGAAGCACTATCATTCGTGTTGTAGCAGGTTTCAACAAACTTTCTAATAGGAATCCACTTAAGACCAACCTGAGTAAAGATTCTACCCGTTGGTTTCCATGTAAGACCAGATCTAGGAGGCGTTGTTTTCAGATACACATTGGAAGACTTAATTGGAGAAAACTTTTGTCCTATGGGGATCTGTCTGTCATGTTTCTTAGAATCACATTTCTTTTCTATGGGTATATATCTCTTTGTTGTCTTATGGGATTGTGCATCCTTTTTCTGTATAGAGGCACGATAATGTACCTTTGAGAGGTATTTTAAGATGTACTCATCGTGATTTGCACTGTAAATGCACTTTTTGCATGTAAGACATGCCAAGTCTTTTGATTCCTAGGTGGTTCTGCTATGTTAACAGTTCTATTCGATACACGACTACTCATGGATGGTGGCCAATTCCTAGGTTGTTGATTAAAGTTCCTAAGTTTCGGTTTGTTACCATTAGCAGTGTCTGGTAATCTAGCAGGTTGTTGCACACTAGGTTTGGTATTCAAGGCTTTGTCTTTATGAATGCCTTTTTCTTAGCTTCCTGTAGGTAGTAGTTATGAACCATGTCATTTGAGCCTACAGATTCCCTTGGTGACTGAAATGACACATGCTTTGGGCTATTCCTAGAAGGGCCAGGTGCATTCACATCATAAGGCTTAGCAAAAGACGATTTCCTAACTTGAGGCCAATAATGTAGAGTGACTGGTTTTGTCAAATCATGCGACACACCAACTTGGGAGGCAATCCTATGTCTTGGCAATTGGGATTGTTTAGATTTATACGCAATTGTGGTCTTACCACTGGTTGATTTTTCCTGATTGGTTGCAAAGGCGTTTCCCAAGATTGATTTGTTTTTTTCAAATTAGTATCCACACTCTTACCTTTCATCTTCTCGAATGAGTTTTCCTTAACTCACTTATAGAAATGTTCTTGTCTTGCAATTGAGCTTTCAAATCTTGTATTTCAAAATATTGTTCACGTTCTTTTAGAAATACAGTTGACGCTTTTTCTTTGCAAACTGTCATTTTTCATTTGTTCTTGACATTTTTGTAAAGCAACTTCAAGAGAAATCGAGTGTTTTTCTAATTTAGCAAAACTTCGTAAAAGCTTATTATAAACTTATTTACTAATAGTTTCAGTTTGTTTAGAAAGAATTTGTGAAAGAAAAAAAAAAAAAAAAAAAGACGATTCACATTCTTTCAACTTATGAAGCTATAAGCATTGTAATTCCAGTGTGTAGCATCTTCTAATCAATAGCAAATGCAAATAAAACACATAACATCATTAGACACACACTCTTGGAGAAGTAGATCATACATATTTGAAAAATCTGCTTTATCAGATTCAAGTTCATCATTACATTTCAGGGATTCAACGTACTTAAATCAACAAGCATTTCATGCTTAAGTTCATGAACAAATGTTAAACTAATCATTCTGATGTCTTTAGATGGCAAGAGGCATCAAACATGTCTTAATTAAGATTTCTATATTATGAGCAGTTGGTGCACGAAAATGATTGATGTGTGCTTAAACACCCATCATTTGTACCCCAGAAAAGTCATTAAAATAGACTAAAACACTAAAATATGAGTAATTATGTTGCAAATATGTTTGTATTGTGTTTTTATGTCTTACATGTACAAATGATTGAAAACAAAGTCAAAAAATGGTAAATTTAGATTACGTTTCGACGATGTTTACTGACGTTTACGAGTTCAACGAAGTCATTAAAATCCACTATCACAATTCCAATGGAAAGAGCACGAAATTACAAGTCTATTGGTACCTTACTTGCCCCGTGAACCTTTCTATTTGAACCCTACGTGCCCATTTTGAACCTTTCTTATTAATATGACCTAGTCCAAATCAAATAAGGGTTAAATAAAATATTTTGCATAAACCATATGAGACCACTGCCTAGCGCAATTGGTCTCTTGGTTCTCCTTAAGGCCTCAACCAAGAGGTCATGGGTTCGAATCTGCTTGAGGGCTAATATCCCCTCTGCCACGTCAGCAGCTGACGTGGCTGTCACGTGGGCATGTGGGACCCAGTCGGCTGACATGGCAGTGCCACATGGGCTGACATAGGACCTACATGCTGACGTGACAGCTAACGTTGTATGCCATGTGGCAGCCTGACCCGACCGTTGGCCGGCGGTCAACCACCGTTGACCGATAGTTGACCGGTGGTCCGGCGGTGGTCAACTGTGGTGCGCCACCGTTGACCGTCGTTGACCACCGCCGTTGACTGTCTTGGAAAACCGGTTGACACGCTAAAAAATAAAAAAACACCCTGTGTTTTCAGACATTGACGTCCGTCGTTAAATCTACTATTAACTTGTATGTACGCTGTTTGTGCTTTGAGCAGACGCGGAGAAGCATTAAGTAAAATCGCGTAAGCTAAAAATTAGCGTTCAATGTAAACGGGCACCAAACAATTAAGCGTTTACAACAATCAAGTATACAATAATTATTTTGAGAATAATTATGGTCTTTGTTCATTTTATTTTTATTGGTTACGTAAAATTGCTATGTTTCGCGATAAAATACGTTTAGGCATTCCCGGAACCACCAAAACTTTTCTACGCTTCAACAAATACCCACTTATATACCCAATACATAAAAATTACAAAAATATATCATATATATCATACATAGGCCGGATTTGTTGCAATTTATACAAAGATATATGAGAAAAATCTTGCAATTTGGTCTCTGTACTTCATATCACCATTAAACCTATACCTACTTTGTTTCTTTGACCAAGACCAAGACCCTAAGACCCTCATCTTGTTCTTGACCACTATTACAATCTTTTTGACCATCTATATCTTATATACATGTACTTCTAGTAAGATAACACATAGATATCATAAACACTTAAGCAAAAATCAAACCATTCTCTCTTTTCCTCCCTTAATAACCCATGGCTTAAACCCCCCCCCTATAAACTATCCATACAAAATTTTTCTATCACTTATTTATACATTCTCATATCATATCTAAGATGTCCTAAGTTGTTTGCAAGGGTTGGTTAAGGGTTTACAAGTGTTGAAGCAAGAAATCAAGATTAGGGTTTCATATTGAATTAGGGTTTTCATAGCGTGCTAGCTTGGGTTTAAAGTCTAAACAAGGGTTTAGCACATATTTCTCATCATCATCATTCATCACTAAGGTTACCTAAAACCTTTATCTTTTCATTTTCATGATTTTATATGTATATGATGTTCTATATAGAAAAATCACCATTTAAGACTTTTGAACATGTAAAAGGGATTTTTACTTGTGATTATGCTTTTGTACACTTTTTCATATGATATTAGGTTGATAATATCATGTTAAAATGGATCTATAAGTGTTATACCATGTTGGTTAAGTGTAAAAATGATTATGTACAAATTAGGGTTTATAAAGTTTACTTAATATGTTACAAGTAAAAGTAATGCAAATGACATGTTAATCTTGTTTATGGACTTTTAGTGATGTTATATGAACACTAAAATAAGGTTATAATGGAAGTATAAGTGATGAACAACCTTGGTTAAGCTTAAAAAGTGTTAATGAAAGATTAGGGTTTTTAATGATTTACATGAAAAGCTACAAGTAAATGTGTATAATCAACTTGATAAACTTGTTAATCTTGGTAATTTGGACATATGAGGACAATGATGGACTAATGGACTTTATTATATGTAACACATATAATATATATGGTATAAAAAGACTTGTGATAAAGTTACAAAAGTTGAAAAGTATAAAAACAAAGTTTACATATGGAATCAAGAAAGACATCCTAACTTTCTGTTTTAATTCGACATACAACCTGTCCACTTTATATTTTTATAAAATAGTACGTCTCATGACGATTCCAAAAAGCTAAGAAACTTGAAAAACGGATAAATAACGAAAAAGTTACGGTAAAAACAAGTTATACGATAAATAAACGGATTTATAAAAGAATTTTTATAAAACAATTTATAAAAATTATATAAAACAGCAAGTTTAGTATTTTTAACAGATTACACATATTTTTAGGATTCCAAAATGATAAGAAACGAAAATTTTCAATTAATAACGAATGAGTTATGAATTTCGCGAGTTTACGACAATTAATACTTTTATAAAACTATTTTTATAAAAGTTACTATTCATGACAGAAACTTTTATTTTTGTAAACCTCATAAATCATTAGAACTTTCAATTACGAGAACGTGCTCGAAAGAATCGCTAAAAACGGAGCTATAACGAATAAAATACGACGTTTACGGGTTTTACGATAACTAAAACTATAAAAATAACTTTATAACTGGTGTGAACAGTAAAAAGTACTGTTCATCAGAGGATCAAAAATATGAAAATGTCAAATTATGATAACTCGTCCTAATACGAAAGCGTGGGCATAAGAAACGTCAAAATCGGGCTTAAAACGCGAAAGTTACGCCAGTTTTACTACAACGGTAATTATAAACGTTTTAACTTATTAAACACAATTTTTCCAAAACAATTAGATGGTGATTAGCTATATAGAATTATGCATGGTAGAAATTACCCAATGTGATTAGTACTTATACGACCTTAATTTAAATAGGTTTTATCTGTGATATACTTGACATACACTCACTCAAGGTGAGTTCATAGCCCTACGTTTTACATGATTTTTTTTACAAAGTTTTTTGGGGTGAGAAACATGCAATGTTTTATAATTGGACACAAGTAGTTAAGTTTTATATTAGATTACTGTTCCTAAGAGGCATAACCCATTGAGCCCATTATCATGAACTGTCAGTTACTGGATTGTGAGCGCGAATGTTATGAATAGATCTATTGGGATTGACATCCCCGTTCGGGTGATTAGCTATCACTAGCACACGAACGGTATACCATTCGAATGTAGGAGGTTACAACGGGTTAGAACATCATCACGGGCAATGTAGGCCATTTATATGGTATTCATTTATGTCGAGCTTCAGTGTCATGAGCTTAGGGCAACGTAATTACATTTATATGATGTCTGCATCTGTTGCATTATCATACACTTGGGAAATCTTGTGGTCCTACAATATATGATTTATCAAACCTATGAATTTGCCAACATTATTGTTGACGTTTTAAAGCAATGTTTTTCAGGAGATCAGTAAGCATAAGGTGCCAAGAAACATTGTGAGTTTATTTTGGGATGTCGTGCTAAAAAGAATTTGGTTGCAATGTGTTTTGGAACACTCCTGTGTTGGGAACCAGATCTTTGTAATAATAACAATCAACAATTAAAGCTTCAGGCTATTGTATCAAACATATTTAAAACCAATGTACAGTTTTAAAATGACTTTTTTGGTCGTATTCTATATATATATCTTTGTTTATTTGATCTGAGAAGTAACCCGACCCCGGGGGACCCCTTATTCCACTGCGACCTAATTTGGGGGTGTTACAGATTGGTATCAAGAGCCAAGGTTATAGAGAACCAGGTCAAATGTTTTTGCTAACTAGAACCATTTCAAACATCGAATTCATGACAAAGGGTTTTTAACGTACATACATATTTGCATTCATTCAGGCAATAAACACTACTTGTTGCATTAGTTGGTTTGGAACTAGTGCAATTAATAATTGATATACATGTTATGATATAAATGTATATTACTATAAGAGTCTTATATTAAATACTAATATAAGCTATTTTGAAATTTCAGATTCAGTCATGTCAGATTCGGATGAATCGGGGGTTACATACACGGAGGTTTCTAGCCCATTTGAGGATTTATCAGACGTAGGATCACCAAAAGCTAATGATTACGAGTATCTTGAGCTGCCTGGGATGCCAGAGGACCCATACATGGAGACCACTCTTCAGGCCCCACCCTCTCCAGATTACGTGCCTGGCCCTGAGGAGCCAGAGCAGGCACCACCTTCGCCAGATTATGTTCCAGGCCCAGAGCATGCTGATGATGAGATTGTTGCTGAGGATCTGCCATATGCTGAGGATGCCTCACCCACTGCTCAGTCACCTGACTATGTCCCGGAGTCCGATCCTGAGGCGGACCCAGAGGAGGATGACGATGAGGACCTCGAGGAGGATCCTGTCGATTATCCTGCTGATGGAGGAGATGACAACGATGACGAGGGGGGTCATCAGAGGATGATGAGGATGATGACATGGACATTGAGGCCGATGATGAGGAGGAGGAGGAGCACCCAGCTCCTGCCGACTCTGTAGTTCTTGCTTTACCAGCTACTGATTAGGCCACATATACGAAGGAGAGAGATCCGTTCGAGACTGAAGAGTCTGCGGCCACACCACCACCACACCATGCATATCGTGTGACAGCTAGGATTTCTATTCCAGCTCCAGTACCTACACCAGTATGGTCTGATGCAGAGGTTGCCAGACTTCTCGCTATATCTACTCCACCATCATCACCACTCTCCCCATGGTCTTCACCACTTCCCTAGATACCTTCTCCATCACTACCACTATCACCACCCTCACTTGTGTTATCTCCAGCACCACCTCCTAGCCCTATTCGTTCATTGGGCTATCAAGCTGCTATGATCCGGATGAGAGCTGAGGCCGCATCTACTTCCTATTCTCTACCATTACCACCACCCTTCATACTCTCCCCCACCAGATCAGATGCACCATCATTAGGGATACCACCACCCTTGCCCATATCAGTTCCTACTTCATCACCACCATTGCTACTACCCTCTGCTAGTCGTAGGGAGGACAGACCCGAGGTTACCTTACCACCTCAGAAGAGGTTAGGTATCGCTCTTGGTCCTAGATACGAGGTAGGAGAGAGCTCATCTGCTGCTGTTGCTAGACCGGATGGAGGTCTTAGGGCAGACTATGGCTTTGTAGCTACTATGGATAGGGAGATCAGACGTGATCCGAAGAGAGAGGTTAGATATAGGATCGCCGACTCGTGGGACGAGATAGTTGAGACCCTTCAGGGGGCACCAGTTAGTACTGATACGGAGTTGGGTCGACATATAACAGCATTTGAGGCTAGGGTTAGGCAAGATACGGATGAGATTTATACGAGGTTAGACGATGAGCAGAGTTAGAGACAACTATTGGCTGGTTGGCTCAATATGTTGTTTAGAGACAGACGAGCACATTCATATACACGTCATCAGATGAAGACAGAGACTAGATTGTTCTGAGAGGCTTGGAGGCGATCGATGGATGCGAGTGATCTTGCCCGCAGAGAGGTTATGTCACTACGTATTACCGTACTGGATTAGATGTCAGAGATTAGAGAGTTGCATGCTGCTGATCGCAGGAGACAGGCTGTGACTTCAGAGATGCTGAAGGCAGACCATAGGAGATCTGCAGAGATGAGAGAGTTAAGGATAACTGATCGTACCCGACAGCAGCAACTTATACACACATTGACAGTTATGCAGTCTCTACAGAGAGAGGTGACTCTACTACAAGGACAGGTGACCACCTTGCAGGGGCAGGTGACAGCCCTACAGGGACAGATGGTAGCATTACAGGGACAAGTCACAGTACTACAGGGACAAGTTACTGCACTACAGGGATAGCAGGGACCCGCTGGAGGTCCTACACAGCCAGAGCTGCCAGAGGAGGCTGGTAGCAGTTCATAGATTAGATCATGTTATGGCTAGTCATTTTGTATATAGCCTACTAAGTATTACGGGTTTAATCCCGGCTAGTAAGGCTTTAGGTTGTTATGTTTATTTTGTAACCTAAACGTTATGATCATTTTGTATCTGGACCATTCATGTATGTTTTCCAATTTATATATGGAATGGTTGTATTATGTCACGTTTGTAATCGAATTTGTTTATGAATGAATGTCGATTTGGTTATATCATTGTTGATTACAATTCAGTTGTATATTTCACTGTGTGATGTGATCTCACTTTATTTATCATGTATATGTCATGTCATGGTTATGATTTTATGAAATCTAACGGGTATTGTATTTTCTTGTGATTGAAGAAAATGGCACCAAAACGAGCCACAAGGTCAACACCGGTCACAACAACCCCAGCCCCAACAGCAACCACCACCACATCGGTCACTAATGCCCAACTTCAGGCAATGATTGACCAAGGTGTCACTGCCGCTTTGGCAGCACGTGACGTAAACAGGAATGGCGATGACAGCCATACTTCGGGAACGGGTGGCAGAAGGACTGAACGCGTTGCTTGAGAGTGCACTTACCAAGACTTTATGTAGTGCAAACCTCTATATTTCAAAGGTACTGAGGGAGTTGTTGAATTAACTCAATGGTTTGAAATGATGGAGACTGTTTTCTGCATAAGCAGCTGCTCTGTGGAAAATCGAATTAAGTTTTCCACTTGTACTCTTCTAGCAAGTGCTCTAACATGGTGGAATTCCAATGTTATGACTGTCAGTCATGATGTTGCATATGCAATGACTTGGGCCGATCCGAGAAAGAAAATAACTGACAAGTACTGTCCAAGGAACGAGATGAAAAAGCTTGAGGCTGAATTATGAAATTTGAAAGTGATAGGGTACAACCAACGTTTCCAGGAACTAGCACTGCTGTGTGTTAGGATGTTTCCGGAGGAGTCTGACAAGATTGAAA
>BQNB010137541.1:0-17834 GCA_026074375.1 Tanacetum coccineum
AATCTAATCCTTATACTAACTACGAGCTAAGACTATTACAACTTTGGAAGTGACCGACACTTTTCGTGTTTCCAACAAGCCCTTCTAAGAGAAAGGTTTGAGTATTTAGTTCACATGATTGGTATGAGATGTATGATTCCAACTGAGTTGGAACGTTTGGTAAAGTTATCTTCTTGAATGAAAGATCATACATCAAAAACTTTTGTAAAAAAATTTAAAAAACAAATACAAAATTCAAAAATTCAAAAATTTAAAAATTCAAAACAACAAAAAATACTTTTATTCTTTTTCAAAACATGAAAAACAAATAAAAATTTGAAAGATACAAAAGCATAAAAATATAATTTAAATGATACAATCACATATATTCTCTTTTTTTATCAGTTTCATGATATTGCTTTCACAAAAAGTGGTTATTTAACTGGTAAAATGTATAATGAACTGAGAGAGAGTAAATCATTCATAAAATAATCTTTCACTGCTAAAATATGTGGTTTGTAATCATAATCCATTCACAAAATAAGGATTTCTTGAAAAAAATCTTTTAAAAATCATCAATGTTTGAAAAATTCAAGTGTGAAAAATAGCAAAAAGTAACAATCTCTTGAATAAGTCCTTTAATTAGACACTTATTCGAGGTGGAGTTATAAAATTCTTGATTTTCAAAATCTTCTCGAGAATATTCAAAACTGCAAAAGTAACTATCCCTTAACAAGTTTTTTAATTAGATATCTCATTGATGGAGAGTTATAAGTTTTTTAGTCACTTCATAATCAGAAAAAAAATGTGTTCTCAAAAGCGAACATAAATTCTTTTTGAACAAAGTTTTTTATCTAAAGGAAAATTTCAAAAGTATATTTGTTCAGGGGGGTTATGAATTTTTTTAGTGAAAAACAGGAACTTAACTGCAAAATAATTCAAAAAAGGTTTGTTATGAAAATAGGTCTAACTCCAAGGGGGAGTTATGAAATTTTTGTGGTATTAATGCTTAGGAAAGTAAGTAGAGGGACTAAAATGCAAAATATAAAAGAAAGTTTCTTATGGGTTATTAAGGTTTACAAAAGTAACTTGAGGGACTGAAATTTTCAAAAATACAAAGTTATTTCGGAAGTATAAAATGAACAGGGCTCATACGTAAGCTATTACTTTCGTACGAAACTAAAAGAGCTTTTGTAAATCCTTTGCAAAATATTGAGCTTTCGTAACTTAGAAAACAACGATCCAAACCGTTCTTTTAGTTTTCAGTGATAATCAAACGCAAGAAACAAGATCTTATTCGATTTCTTTTGTGATTAACTATTTTTATTGATTGTTACAAAGGTTTTGTATAGATCTAGGTTTTCATAAAAATAAAAAGTGTTTGTAATGAGAAATTGATTGAGGCAAAATATTGATAAGTATATTAGGCTATGATTGGTATGAATTGATCACTGACAACATTATTTGTGAACTAAAATTATGAGGTTTCGTAACCATGATGGTTTCGTAAACTTGAATTTTTTTCTTTTGGATGTAAGAACAAGTTTTGGACTGTTAATAAAATGATAATAATAAGCTGAAAATCAGGACAAATCTTCCAGATTATCATTTTCATTGATAATTATGTCTTATGAAAGTGATGGTTTTGGTTTCGTAACAGTTTATCAAATGGTTTCGTAAATCTTAATGGGCCAGTCACAAATGGTTTTGTAAAGATGTTGGGCCAAAATTTCGTAAATGTTATATTGGGCCAATACATGGGTTTCGTAAGACAAAACTGGGCTTTCAGTTTGGGTTTCAGAAAACAACCTTAATGAACTAAATTTTTACGAATACTCAAATGGGCTTAATCATTAATCAAAATGGAATTTTACGAAAACCAATAATAAATTTAGTTATAAAATCATATTTTTATTTTGATAAATGGGTAAAATGGTGAAGATTGTGTCCGGTTACGACCGTTTTCTGAAATTAACATGATGTGGATTGAGTAATCTACTGACCATCCAATTATCGTATATAAGAATATGTTTTGCATAGCTAAATTATTCATTCTGTGATCATTGATTCAAATGATTTGAGAAAAATAAATAAACATGGTGATTCAACTGTCTGTGATCATAGATGATCATGTTTCAACAAAGGCGAATTTCAAAGTTTTGAAAAGATTGTTTCAAAAACAGATCAAAGTGGTTTATGACTATCTATTGTACTCAATTGGGTAAATGGTCTAAGTCATGTCCAGTTACGACCATTTTTTGAAGTGAACAGAATGAAGAGTGAGTGGCTTAATGACCATCCAATTGTTGTTACATTAGTTTGGTTGTAAAATCATATATTTTAAACATCTTTGGAAAACTTGTGATTTTGAAAATGTTATCTCAATTTCTATCCAAAAGCCATATCTTTGTGTCAAAAAATGGTACTCTTTTACTAAAAAGTTTTTTTATGAGAATATAAAGTTATACTCTTGGATTTCTTAAACATCAATGGTTGTCACTACTTGTGTTTTTGCCTAATTGGTATTTTTAAAATCAGAGTATATCTTTATTATTCTTGAAAGAGTATCGTTTCACAAAAGATTTTTGGTGAGGAAACTCAAAATAGAAAGAGAGATAAAATCCATACGCGAAAAAGCAAATTAAGTATGCTCAAAAAAGAATTGCCAGAGCATACAAAATGAGATCAAAAGAAAAAGATGAATAAAGCGTATGACATGTGCCCGAAAAAGCAAGAATTGGCACATGAGAAAGAAAATGATCCAAATATGCTCAAAAAGAATTGCTAGAGCATATAAAAATAGACTTAGTGGAAAGAGACAAAAATGTTATATATAAATGTGTATTCCATAAACTTTATCTCATTTCACTAATTACTTCATGTCATTATATAGTATTCCACATGGCTCAACAAATCATTCCAGCTGCTTAACTCGTCCCTGAATTTCAAAGCATTAGGAGATGCAACAACTATGATGTGCTTCAAAGTATCCCATGCTCATCAGAATGCAAGATAATAGGACAGATTTTACTTGATCATCCATTGAGCTATGCTCTCACTGCTACTGTTGATGTTCTAGTTGTCTATCTACAACAATTCTAGAAGACCAGGTAGCAAGGTTGTTGAACACTACAAGACAAAATCAAGTTCAAAGTTGGATTACTCATAGCATATCCTTACATTATGGATATGTTTAGTGATACTCATTATCTGCCGTTTAAACTCTAGACAATCCCATCATGCACCATTTTAACATCAGGTGAGTGGGTCTTTCATGTAGAAGGTTGGTTTTCAAGGCATTGTTGATAAGTAAGTGGCCTTCTATACGTGAAGTTCTTGCTCCTACCATGGAAGACCCTGTTCAAGGTGTTCTATCATTGCCTTGACTACAGGACTTCTAGACATGATAACAAAATACATACTTGCCAAACTATTTCATGCCCGTGGTCAACTGAACAATGTTGATTATGTGCTCTTCTCTGGTGGGATTTCTTTAACTATGTATGTCAGAATAGGGGATGTATCAGGCTACCCTCGCTTTACAAAGCTGTATTTTAATTGCTGATTTGATGAAGAAATATCCATAAAATTCCTCAAGACTTGATGTGTATTATCATTAATTAAGGTTGATGATTTCTTTGGTGAGTGTTTACTTACAGGGAATGTGTTGGTTTGATGGATGCTGATTCGAATGCATTCTTTAACTGATGAGATCTATGCAACTGATGACTATAAGGAGTATGAGACGGTGTTTGTCGGGTAGAAGTTCTAATTAATCAACCAAAACCGGTTGTTTCTACCTAAGGAACACATAGGACTACACCTAGAGCCCATAAGACACCTACCCTTCTTGCTGTTAGTCCTCAGGGGAAGAAGAGGAAGCAGAGTGCTAAGGAAACAAGTTCAGCAAGAAAATCACTAAAAGTTACCATCAAACAAAAATAGGTGGTCGAAGGTGGACAAGATGAAGAATCATATGCTAGTAAGTTTGCTGCTTCTATGCTTCATGATGATGTTGATGATTTCGGAAATAGGATAGAACCTGGGAGTCATAAGGAACATCCAAAAGTTATTGATGATGAAGTATGAAAAATAAGAAGTGAAGAAAGATGATGAGATGGTAGTTGGAGAATAGGACTACGAAGATGCAGACACCAATTCCCATAACACCTAGATCTCCTAGGATAAACTTATCTTTAGATAAGAACATTACTTTGGAATTGACGGATACTATATCACCCTCAACTACCACTACACCCAAAGATCCACAGAAGGAAAGACGTATTTCCAGCAAGTACATTCATCTTCCATGAGTGCTTCGTAGAATATGTGGGGCGTCAAGGATATAAGTTCAAGTTTCATTGGGAAAAGTTGGACAGCTGATCAATTCTGGACATGTTCATGGAAAGAGTTGATCGTTCTTCATGAAATTGTACCTCAACTTGTTGAAAGAGCCACAAATGACTTGATTGAAAGCAATTTGAAACCCATTGTGGCTGACACCTTTATGCAAGAATGGGATGCTTTTCAGTCTGAAGTACCTATTCTTATTTCTAAAGAATTCGATGCACACGCACCCAAGATCATAGAGATCTTTTCAGCTTTATGTACAAAACATGTTTATGCAAGTGCATCCTACCACAACTACTGCAACCGATACAAACATTCATCAGATGAATTCAACGGACAATTGTATTGAAGATGACGTCTTATTTCAAGATCAAGTAATGATCAACATTGTGGGATGTATTGAAGGTAAGTTTGAATTTCTTTCACCTCTAATACTTCTTGCAGTATGATGATTTTCACTTCCACAACATCATGATGATCATCAGACTCAAAGATGTCTCCTGGAGGGGAGAAAAGAGTGAAAAGATACACAACGTCAATCTAAACGTTTAAAGTCTGCCAAAAGGTTCTTCGTCAAACTATCAGCCAAAAAAATCCACAGCTTTATGTTTATCCAAGCAAACAACAGCACTCAATAAAGATGGGATGCATGGGTTGAGGAAACAATTATTGATGAAGATGAGGTAATTCCCGAAGATGAAACACTGATTAATCATAGGGAATTCTTAGAAAGTTGATAAGCGATTACATAATATAATAGAGGCTACACTGAATTGATAGCCTAGTGATCAGTTTAGAAATGCTATAGCATACGCTTCCATTTAGAACAAGGAAACAAATTTTCTTAGAGTAATCAGATAGTTTGGGAAAGCGGAAAAGAGGGACATAAAACAATCATAATACCATAAGCTCTCATTTTCTATGGGACAACAAGGAATCCAAATGACACCTCCAAGGTATTGATAAAAAATAGATGATGCTGCTGAGGAGAAAGACAATGATGATCAAACTGATCATACATTGGTCAGAATTCATGCAACGGGTAGTATGGAGACTAGGAATGACCAGATTCAGACACCAATTCCCACACCAACTAGATCTCCTAGGAAAGACTTATCTTTGGATAAGACAATTTCAGAGGAATTGAAGACACCTGTATCACCAACAACTGCTACCACATCCAAGTCCAAAAATAAGAGAGGATTTACTTCAAACAAGACAAAGATTCTTCCAGGAAGTATTGCTGGCATGTGCAAGAAACGTGATCAAATTCACACCCATATTAAAAATAAATTTGTGACTTGTGAGTTTTTATGGGAAAGATCAGAGAAGTACTTGATCATTGCAACAACGTTGTACCTGAGCTTACGTTTTCAAAAACAAATGAGATAATCAAAGAAGAAATGCCAAGACTGGTAAAACTTGCAGTTCAAAAGGATCAAGAAATTGCTTCTACAAGTGTACCAGAATTGATCTCAAAAGAATTTGCTACTCATGGACTCAAGATGATTGAAGAATTATTTCGTAAGCACATGCAGAATACCACTGTCAATCTGTATCCTACATCAAGTACACCCAGTTCGTCAACTGCTACAATGTCAACTACTGATCTTCAATATCAGTTATATTTGAACATGAAGTCAAAGTATCAAGATCAAGCAACTGATCTAGATATATGGGAAATTTTGAATTTTTTTTTGAAAAGCCATAAGTTTCTATTAGTTACAGACTTTTCGCTCATCATGATGAACAACATTAGGATGCTGATACTCCTGAAGGGGCATAAACGGGTGAAAAAGTATTTTGACAATTATAAGACAGCAAATGAGAAGGTGAGAATCTTTTGTGAATGGAAGATCAATTCTTCCGATGATGAAGCGTCTATAATAATCAACCCTAAGGGAGAGATTGTTAGGTTCAAGAAAAGTGTTTATATTAAACGAATTGGTCTTTGTATAGTTTTGTTTAGTTTATAGTTTTATTAGTAATTATAATGGAATAAAGTATAACTTGGTCAAAGTTAAGTAAAGTTGACCAAGGTTTGACTAGAGTCAGGAAAATAGAATAGGAACAACAATAAGTATAAATACCCATCTAGGAGTGTTATTTATACAAGTCTTCTACATTTTATAACTTCACTTCTCCTCCCATTTCTATTTTCCCTTTTAATGAAAACATTAAAAATAATGAAAAATACTCTCTAGCTCTTCTCCTATCATTCTATAACTTATGTAAACATGACATATAACAAATCTCTATTGAAGAATTTGAAAACTAGCTAAAGACACATGCCAAGAGGATAGGGCTTCTCAAAATTCTCTTCATCAAAACATCTTTATCAATTTATATGGAAGTTGTTATTGCAAGTTGTAGTTTGATATTTTTTGCGTCATTTGATTATCTTCTTATAGAATATCAAGACTGCAATGAGAGGGTCTGCTAATTTTTTTCGTGATCAAATGAGCAAACTATTAGGTCGCGAGTGTTTATTTTTTTGTTCGATCGTAGCTATTATAGTATCGTAGCCAAAATACATACAATCTAAAATGATGTGAATTATGTGCCAAAAAGAAATTGGCCTTTATGCGATATCATACTACAGTGACAGGATATCGTAATGTTTTTCAGGTCGAATGTTCAAAATAATTTACTATGAGTGTTTATCTTAATTTGGCAGTATAGGGACATTTTTTTAGCTTTTTAGTTGTCATTTTACCTTGATAAAAAATGGCTGTTATATAAAAATGTAGCTGATTTGCAACGAATAAAGTATCTGAATCAAAACACCAATTGAATCTTAAAGGTTGCGTATTTGTGTTGCCAAAAGTTTTTTGTTTAACGTTTCAGCCTTGATTTATATCTAAAAGTACAACAGTGCCATTTAATATGATGTATCAGATTATTCTTAAACTAACAGATGTTGTTACTTTCCCCTTATTCAATATGCCGTGTCATGTATTCATTTATACAAAATAGTAAAGTAGGGGAATCTATTTTAGTCTGAAGGTATAAGAATGGGTTTTTTAGCCGACGAGTTGTGATTTTGCCATGATAAAAATTGTTTCTTATAAAAAGCAGTCTAATTTTTAGTCACTAAAGTATTTTGGCAAAAACAGAAAAAGAATTTTCGAGTGCCAGAATTGTGCTGTTTAACGTGTAGCCCGTATTTAAAAGTAAAAAGATACCATCTGAACATGATTTATGATGTTTTAGATTATGCTTAAACTGAGGGTTATTGTTACTTACACACAAGTTATGCCAAACAAGTTTGCAAACGGTTTTCGAAAGAAATATACGCAGTTGAAAACGCTTCGCCGCAATGCCCGCCAACCCTATTACTTGTTGTATACATGCCTAATTCACAAAACTAATACATATTTACTCTATTTACCATTTGACATGTGTCATATGTATCTTTTCACTCTTTGTCATTATCATTAAATGATACAAAATCTTTCTTAATGTTTTAGAAAATGACCAATTAAATTTGTAAGTATACTTAGTCATATTAATTAAGCACAAGTATCATGATTTATATGTTATGAAACGAGTAAATAAACTCGCACTTCACGGCGGGACGGTAAGCAACCGTCAATTTTAGTGGTCGGATGTGGAGTCGGGTGCATTACGTCGTAATTGTTTGCAAATAAATATATCCTAAATAATGTAGTATTCAGACTAAAGTCATACAATCAGATGAATTAGACAAATTGTTGTTACAAAATGGAGATCGAATTAATCTAAAAAAAGTTGCCTTGCTATTGTGTTCGCTATTCTGTTAGTATCAACATTCATTATATTTTGTTTGTCTTCTTTATATGGCCTCAAATTTCAATGAGGATAATACATGCATTCGTTGACAACAAATATATCTTAGCTTATTAGCACATGAAATAATAGTAATGGTCAAACAACAAATAGAAAGACATAAGTGAGAAAAGCATATTAATTTAGTTGGTGCTAAAAGATAAGTAATTACATGTAAATAAACCCTTTCTGTCCTTCCACAAGATGCTATGTTTATTACTATAGCATATTAGAATATACGCCAAGGATTTTGGAAATGTCACACACGCCAAAGTGTAGATTTTTTCTACAGATTGGGCATGCGTGAAGGTAACAAAACCCCTAGCAGACTACGAAACATCCCTAGCGACCAGTCAGAAGCCAACAACCATCCTGATGTAGTTCGATTTGCCAAACAAAGGTCGTTGACTTCTGACATGGACGCTAGGGGTAATCCGTAATAGTAAATATTTTAAAGAAAGACTGCTAATGGGATGTGGCGTAAATATACACCTAGGATTTTGCGGCCATCACGCATGTCGAAATATAAACAATTTCTATATATGAACACGTGTGAAAACACTAAAACCCCAGGTACACTCTCGACATCATTCCTAGCACCGAGTAAGAAGCCCACGACCACACGAACGAACCTTTCGCATCCTGAACGTATGTCGTCGGCTTCAAACACTGACGATAGGAATGATCAGTAGTGACGGGTGTCGTCCATTTGGCTCAGATAAAAGTTTAAGTCACGGTCTATCACAACTGCATACAACAAAGGTATCCTAGCGAAGCAATTGCCCACTTTCGCTCATCATTGCCTTTTTAAAATAATAGTTAAGCCTTTGGACTACACGATAAGGGTGTTTTCACTCTCACGTGTATTGAATTAGAAGTCTTCTTCTATATGCCAACGCACGTGAGAGCGCCAAACCCTTATCACATTCTAAAAACAAAACTATAGAGAATAGTTGCAGATCTAATCATGTCCGAAACAGCCCGTTTGACAGCTTGACTCAGTATACGACCCGCTTTGTCTTCATTTCAAGCTGACCCGGGTGGGTTTTCCTATTTTGTTGGACCCGGTCTACCTTTTGTAAGCGGGTTAGAACCAACCCTTATATTTTCTCTTTCGGGATATATCCAGTTGATACAGTTGCTCCGTCTCTTCACACTAATAGTGACGTTCATTAATTTCCTACTAATGATGGTGTTGTTTTGCATGAATGTCAGCTGTAATAAACAACTGAGTCTATTTGGCTCAGACAGAACTATCACGGCTGCATACGACAGAGGTAGCCTAGCCAAGCAATAGTTCACCTTCACTCATCAGTGCCTTTTTAAAATAACAGGTAAGCCTTTAGACAACACGATAAGGGTGTTGTCACTTTAACGTGTATTGAATTAGAAGTTTACTTCTATATGCCAACGCACATGAAAGCAACAAACCCTTACCACATTCTAAAAACAAAACCATAAAGAATCACTGCAAATCAAATCACGTCCCAAACAGGTAGCCAATAAAATTCGCTATAGCACATACAGTTAAAATGACAGACGTGTGTCGTCCATTTGGCTCAGATGGAACTATCACGGCTGCGTATAACAGAGGTAGCCTAGCCCACTTCCATTCATCTTCGCCTAGGTTGTCAGAATTGACAAATCCTAGACACCACATAAGTGGTATGTGTCTATCATCAAGTCTTTACCACATTCTCATTCCATATATATTATGACATACCCTGAGTCAATAAGGTTACAAAATAGGAAAGATAGACATTACAGGCGTGGCTGCAAAGCTAAAAGTTTGCCGCGCGAAGTTGCAGACAGTCGCAGGTTTAACAAAAACCATGTAAACTCGTGATAGTTTTGTTAACAGTGAGTATACAATGTCCCATGTGTACAACCAAATTAAGAAACCCCAAATGGAACAGATAACAGCTAAAACAGTCAGAAAGCTCCACTAAACATAGAACAATACGAAAACCTTGACACAACTTAATAAACATTCAAAGACAACAACAAAGAGAAAAAAGGCTATCAATAACTGAGTAAACAAACAAACAAAGAAGAATAAAAGGCAATGCAAACAGCCACAAAGTTCACAGAGCATACAACAATACATAATCATACAATTACAAGCAAACATCTAAAAATCTAGTTCCCACACAATTCGAACAAAATAAGGCACAATGTAAAACACACATTATAACAAAACATTATTTACATACACAACGAACCCACAACCAACAACTAAATAGGCATGAAAACAAAGCAACAATGCACCAACAATCATTCACATATACAACAAACCCACATGTACTTCCGACACAATTTGAAGAACATAAGGCACATTGTAACATCACCAATCAAATAACCACACATTACAACAAAGCATTATTCATAGATAACATCAAGAAGTATTTGATCAAAGTGAAATAAGAAATTTTTGAATATACCAAAATCACCAAAGCCATGTAAACTAAAGTCGGGTTAAACAAATAAAACATCCCACACAAAAAAGAGAGGGGTCGAGCACCACCTGGGTAGAAAAACCCTGTGGAGCAGGTTAGAGTGAGTCGGGAACCAGGTAACCCCATCACAATAAAACGGGGAGCCCTATCTAAAACACATAGCCAACAAAATACGATATATCAAGCATACAGTAAAAAAGACAGACATGTGTCATCCATTTGGTTCAAACAGAAGTTATAAGTCACGTATTTATAACTGAACTACGAAACCAAATGGCATGATATTCAGATTCTGCACTAAATATTACAGCCGAAGGCGAAAACGTACCAGTTTCTATCGTTGATGGAGCCATGACAATAAGACATATTACATAGCTTTTAGCGTATACCAAATGATTGACGATAACATATGAGGCTCAGATGTATGTGTACAGTAGCCGTACCAAACACCCGACATGGTTGCAAACACACTGTTGGTGTGACTGCCAAGCCAAGAATCTTGTGTGGGGTGAGCTATGAAAACTAAACTAAATTATCATCATCGCCTTACTTATTCACAATCTGATGTTACATTGCTTTTGTTTATGACGGAAGCGCTCAAGTTTCAAAAGTTAATTTCTTATGCTCAGATCCGCTAGTGTGGGAACCACACGTCACACTGTTTATGGTTGCAACCACAATGTAGCTGTGATCGCCCTGCCAAAAGATAGGTGTCTGTAAACAGTGGCCCACAAAAATACAATGATAGAAGATCACCACCATTGCCTATTGTACCAACAACGTGTATGAAAATGGGACTCTAAACAGCGGATCTGGTGAAAAAACGGGTAGACTAAGAGTATAATAAAAGGATGGGCCAGGTACAACACCAAAAAACCGGATATACCTAACCCGCCATGGCTGCAGATCAAAGAATTCTCCATTTATTCCATTTGCACAAAAAGCAACCGCGTATGGCCAACTCGCCATGGATGTAAATCAAAGGATTTACCATGCCAAAGAACGGATAACCTTAAATGTATCATTAGCAAAAACAACAACATTATTATTCCATTTATACAAAAGGCAATCACGTATGGCTAACTCGCCATAGCTGCAAATCTCAGGATTTACCCCGCTAAGATACGGATAAGCTTAAATGTATCATTAACAACAACAACAAGTGTAACACCCCCAAAAACGTGTCGCAGCGGAAGTATATCCGGGGAGTTACTTCATAATACACAACGCTAGATACAAGAGAACGACCTCTAAATGTGTCATTTGAAAAGTAATCTCGTTGATTTCCTTGAAATTGATATAACATTTGTCTGATAATTGCATCATAATGAAAAGCTTGAAAGCGATACAATGAGATTTGATCATTTGTATTTAAGTAGAAATCCATGAATGAAATCTTGTCATTTTAGACTCTAATGCACATCAGATAATCCAAGCATCTAATTCACCTGAGAAAAACATGCTTAAAACGGTCAACATAAAGTTGGTGAGTTCATAGGTTAGTTTAAGTATGAATGTAAATTCCAATGAATGTATTTGCCCACTGTGTCATCACAGTACCATGTAAAACATTTAGTGACTACTGTCTCCCTACAGTATCATAAAATGATTGTATGACCATTTCAACCCTTTTAATAGTCCTCAAAGTTGTATGCATAAGTGTTGACATCAAAGTTTTGTAAAGTATGCCTGACTATTTCAATCCTTAAATAGTCACAAAATGTATAAATATATGTTCAAATCCAAGATTTGTAAAGTATGCATGACCATTGTATCCAATACAATAGTCATCATTTGTGATTATGATTACACACCTAAGTTCATGAAACTGCGACGTAGACCTGTTTGTATGCCACTTTATTCAAGGCACAGTAAGAGTGTACCCATCGTAGGTGTTCCCTCCAAGAACACCCGGGCAGTAATAAAAGAATATGTTCCCATCGTGGGTGTTCCCTCCAAGAACACCCGGGCATTAATGAAAATAATATGTACCCATCATAGGTGTCCCCTCCAAGGACACCCGGGCATTTCTGAAAATAATATGTGTATGTGATTGTTGGCCCCGCAGGCGCCAATCCAATCGTAATCCGACATGGTATAACGTTCGTTCCCAGTGATAGCTAGTCACCCGAACGGGGATTGTCAATCCCAAATAGATCTATCTTATAACATTCGCGCTTACCCTCCGAGTAATTAACAGTTCATGCAACTTAAGCTAATCCATAATCATAAAAGTATAGTATGTGTTTACGTTCAAAAATTAAACCAAGTATTGTATCTCCTCGCGAGATATATAAATGAGTATGTAAACCAAACAAGTAATCAACCATGTAAATGCATTTGTAAACAAGCATGTTCTCACCCCAAAAATATATGTAAAACATGTAAAACGTGGGGCTATAAACTCACATTGATGTTGCAGAACGATTTGCAGAACTGCACATATTAAGCGCAGCACAAACGGAAAACCGGAACGGCTCGATCAAGAAGATGCAGCTTAACTTAACGGCTAAGACCCACTAGCCTAGGATAATGTATTTGGGTTTCCCGATGAATGGTTACGTCAACGCGACACGTTGATAAAGATTTAGATTTCCAAGTGGTAATAGTTTGGTGGTTGGTTAAATAAATAATTTGAAAAGCGAACGCAAAGTATGTAATATATTATGTATATATTACATATGAAAAATGAACCCTTATATAACTCATACCGTGAATTATATAACAAAGACAAACAATCAAAAGAATAATCGAGGTATATAATACTTTGCAAGTATTATATAAGAAACGTGAGAAAAATAACTGAAGCAAAACAATTCGACATGTTTTCAGAAATCACCAATTAAATTAATAAAATGTCCTTGCATAAAAGTAAACGTACGTTTTAAAGTTTCATAATATATAAACGATGTTTTCAAAGCTTTTACAATCATTATGACTTTATCTTCCAGTCGAGAATTATAAAATAATATTTTATAATTTAGTGTTTCGTTACGACTTTTAACTAAACTAGTTGCGTTGTTGTAAAAGTATAACTTTCGTTTATGTATCGGTTTATTGTATAATTATAAATAATTTAAACAATCTTAAAACTATATAACTAAATCCTTTTTCAATCAATCCGCGTTGAAATTACTCGCGCGTTTTAAATATATAAACATATATTACATTTATTTAACCAATTTAAACCACCAATATATCCGGTTTTAATATTTATAAAACCTTATGTTATATTCATTAGTCGATTTGTATAAACCAAACACACCCTAAAGGTTTTCCCGCTCACCCAAACACAGTCTTACGGTTATTCTGCTCACCCATACATACCCTTTCATGTTTCTACTATCCCAAACGCATCCTTAGTGCATTCCTGCTAACCTAAACACACCCCTTGGGTGTTTCTCTAAACCCAAACGCACCCCTTGGTGCTTATTTCAAACCCAAACGCACCCTAATCATCACATAAAATTTTAATATATATTTATTGTTAATTCATTTTAACCCAAACACCCCCTTTCGGTAAATATGCTCACCCAAACGCCCTTTATGGAATTCTGTACAAACAAACACACCCTAGTCGATGATACACTCAAACCGAACGCACCCCGGCTGTCCCGAGTCAAACTCGACACCCCGGCTTCTTTTGTTGCAACCCTACCCGACAACCCCTCCCCTCGGCTGTCCCGGCAGCCTACCAACCCGCACCCGCCCCGGCTGTTTTGACAGCCCAAACCCGAACGCACACTCCTTAATTCGTGAGACCACATAAACCAAACAACCCTAGTTATTTTTCTATCAACCAAACAGTCCCCCCCCCGGCTGTCCCGGCTATAAACCCACACCAAACGATACCAAACCAAACCCTCGGCTGTCCCCAGCTGTTGACAGCCAACCCGACACCCCCATGGTGGCGGTAGTCCACCGAAACAACACCCCTTGTCGGCTTGAGACTCAACCCGACGCACCCTTGTGGTGGGTTGACTGCCACCCAAACGCAACCCTCGTCGAGGGTTAACCCAAGCCAAACGCAGCCCCCTCCCCTGCTGCCATAAAACAAAACGCACCCTATTGAGGTGTTAAACCCCAAATCGAACGCACCCTTAGTGGTGGTTGTACACAACCAAACGCACCCCGGTTGGGTTTATGAACCAAAACGCACCCTTTCAGGTGGCTGAGCAAAACAACCGTACCCTCGTCGGGTGTTATAAAACGAACCAAACACACCCAACCCTTTCTCTTTATAACTCAAACCAACGCACCCCGGTTGGTTTTTCTGTCGAGCCCGTACGCACCCTTATCGGGTTATAAAACCCAACGCACCCTGGCTGCGGCTGTGGTGATGATGATGGTGGTATTATGACTATGATGTAGATGGTGTTATGGTGGCGTCGGTGGTGACGTGGCGGCGATGAGGTGGCGCGTGGAGGAGAGTGGTATAGTAGGTTGGATAGATCGGGTCACGAGGAGCATTTTTGGAGTCGCCGGAAAAATCCACCGGAAAAGTTTTCCGGTGGCCGGAGGTGGTGGCCGGCGGCGGGGCAGTGGTGGCCGGCATTTTGGGAGAGAGAGAGAGGAATTTAGTGTGTGTGTGTTATATAGAGATGGGAATGAAAAAAAAATTATAAACTTTTTATATATATATCAAAAGTTTATAACAAAGTGACAAGTTATAATTAGATGGGGGTAAAAAGTGTAATTTCTTCACTTACTTTTTGATAGAAGCGGTTCGGGACTCATTTGAGTGACTTAACGGATGATTCAACTCTTGAAACTTGCGCCATTGTTTTCCGAATCATTTTTCTGATAAAAATGAGTATTTACTTGATAATGTTTCATAAATATTTTATAACATTTAATAAAATATCAGTTATTCATTTTGTGAACCGGTTTTGCCTCGTCCGAAATAAAAATGGATTTAAGCTCGAGTATTCGCGTTATCAACAACGCTTTTAATTAAAATGATGGCTAATTTATTTAATATTTTTATTAAATAAATACTGATAATTAAAAACAAATTTAATTGTTTTTGTGTGTCCGCGTTGTATATTGTTCGTTTAATCTTTGCGGTGCTGTTTTAGCCCTTTTCGGCTCGTTTTCAGGTCTCGGGCAAAACTGAAAAGTTGTCAGGAATGTCGTTTCACATCGAATTACTTTAGGGTCCGAGCCGTGAAAACGTGATTTAGATGGTCGTTCTTATAAGTCAAGCCAGATCCTAAAAGTCAACTATTGAAATCGTCATTTAAAAATTCGAAAATTCTCGGATGTTACAATATGTCTTTCACCTTGGCAGTTGTAGCATTTAACAACTCTTTCCTGTCCACTCGTAGTATTTCCCTTTGAACTCGTAGCATTGCCCTTATAAGTAGTATCAGAATAATTTTGTCCTTGTCTCCCCTGAACTTGTTGCACGGTAATCCTGCCGTCTGGAATAGTGGCTTGGTTTCTTAGATTAGAGGAAGTTCTGAGTTGATTATTGGTAGTAGGAAACCTTAAAGAAGCTATAACGGTTAGAAAAGTCATTGCTTTATTGAGACAAACAATTGGATCCTCTCCAAGAGAAAACATAGGAATAGCAAAACCTGAGTCTACAAATGGTGACTCAGTCATAAGTTGTGTAGGAGCTTGAGGTGATTGATAAGCAACTTGTGGAATTACTTGTGGAACAGTTGAGGTTTGATGATTCATTTGAGACTGAAATGTATGTGATGGTGGAATGGATGAATGATTGAATTGAGTTTGTGATGGATAATGAGATGAGTAATGTTGATTGGGTTGAATTGATCCATGTTGTGATGGTGAAAACTGTTGTTGAAGTTGAGGATTGTTGTAAGAAGACTGATAAGTGTTGAAGTGAGGTGGTGTCATCTGCTGATTTGCAACGAATGCAAGTGGATCTTGATTGCGTTCACGCATAATACGGACTTCATTTGCATGGAGTTCGTGTTGTTCAAGATATGCATGAAGTTGATCAAAGTTGGAGGTATGCAAATCTTTAACAAGCTTGACATCAGTCACAAACTTACTCCATTCAGGTGGAAGACTGTTTAAGAACTTAGTATTAACTTGAAATTGCTCCATTTTCATTTTGTAGATGTTCATATCGTTAATCAGCTGAGTAAATCTCAAGTAATATGTGTGAAGTGATTCCCCCTTGATGTGAGTAAACTTATCAAATGCATCATACAACTTACACTCTCTTTCCTGCTTTGTCAAAGAGGTACCTTGCATCAGTAACTGAACTCTCTCCCATAAATCTTTAGCAACTCTGTGATGATTCACAAGTGAATAGATATTAGCAGGAAGACCTTGAAGAATGATATTGGTAGCTTTCATATCACAATCAGCTTGAATTTTCTCAGCAGCAGATAATTCAGCATATTTCTTTGTTCTGATCACACCGTTCTCTTCAACCGTAGGCCAAATGAGAGGACCATGTTCAACTGATTCAAGTATCATTTCCATTAAACTTTTCTAAGAATCATACAGGTCTTTTTCCAACATAGGTGGACGATTGTCAGCATCGGTGAGTATCATGTACTCAGCAAGAGTATTCTTTTGTCCAAGTGTAATAATTAAATCCATTTAATGTGATAAGATTAAGATGATCGTACAGTAGTTGGAGGGTGTTGTGTTAAAGTGAGTAATGATTAATGAAGTTGAGTCTTTTGGAATACACGGGATTTTACAATTCTTGATATAACCCATAAATCAAGTTTCACGGGATTTTACAAATCAAAGAACAACCGTATAATTCACCTAATAAACATGTATAGTTCTCCTTTGTCAAGAAAAGCGTATAAATCACCCAAGCAAAATATATATAAATCGACTTTGTAAAGAAGTATGTATAAATCACCCTTGAAAAATACACACGTATAATGCGCCTTCACAAAATTGATGTATAAATCGCCTTAGCAAAGTATCACGTATAAATCGCCTTTGTATAATTCGCTCTTGATAAGACGACGTATAATTCACCCTTAAAAACATATAAATCGCCTTTAGAAAGTGAATGTATAAATCGCCTTAGCAAAGTATCACGTATAAATCGCCTTTGTATAATTCGCTCTTGATAAGACGACGTATAATTCACCCTTAAAAACATATAAATCGCCTTTAGAAAGTGAATGTATAAATCGCCTACACAAACGTATAAATCGCCCTTGGAACACTACACGTATAAATCGCCTGTTGGAACCTACAAGTATAAATCGCCTTTGAAGAATATACGTATAAATCGCC